>MJUT01030145.1:96063-127112 GCA_002080005.1 Gigantidas platifrons | reverse complement strand
GTAACCTTACTAAGGTACTCCTCCCTCAGATACAGGTAACCTTACTAAGGTACTCCTCCCTCAGACTCAGGTAACCTTCGCAGGTTTTTGGCTATTCTGTTTAACTCCCTTTGTATTACTTGCTTCCAAAGTCTTGTGACATGTTTTGCTTCCCATATGTTTGTCGATGAAAGTTATTCAAGTAACGCGTCCTGCATATGCACTAAATACAGATATCTACATTTTTAAACATTCTGACACAGAGTAAATATTAGACTTATTTTTTTTAATATCTTTTTTGATTTATGCATTAAATAACATTTTGAAATTATTTTAAAATCGTAGGTTTTTTCAATTTAATTAAATTTTAAGCCTTGGAAATATATTGTAATAATTTGTTATAAAGTAATGTTTTAAAATAATCAATCTGATTATTTTCGTCGACTGATCACCGAACCACTCCGCAGTCAAAGTGTGAATGTTAAATTGAAGGACATAATAGATGGTGGCTTGTACAATGGAGTGTCGTGAAGTACGATAATGTCAAGTATTGACCACGGTTGTGTTTATCCCCTAGAGGCTACAGCTGCAATAACATGGTGCTTGTCCAAGGTTTCCTTATTAGATTGATATTGCTCAGTGTGATAAACGTTAATAGAACAGTAAAGTAGTTCAGAGAGAGAGAGAGAGAGAGAGAGAGAGAGAGAGAGAGAGAGAGATTCAATAGAAAGGTACACTTGTCGTCCTAGTGAAACACTCTAAGTATAAAACAAAATACTTTGATAAAGGATATAACGACCATTTATCTTTCAGGTGGGATAATAGGGGGGAGGGTTGTTCTGAAAAAAAAAATTAGTCGCAATATTTTATTGAAAATGTGAATAGATCTGAAACATGCAAACAATAAAAAAAAAAAAGAAAAAAAAAGGACACTGCCATTTTAAGAAAATTTTCTTTTCTTTTTTCATTATTATAATTTTTTCATATCGAATTTGGAAATACAACCTCCGATATTTCTTGTCCAAAATAGAAATCTGATTTGCGTTTTGTGTGAAAAAAGTTTGGATCGCAGATAACATAACCACGCCTTTAAAGTTCAAAGGTCATGTTCTATCCCTAATGACGTCAAGATTTGTGAATGTGTTGATGGATTTTACACAAACAGATACATTGATATATTTGTATCCATGGCAACATAGTAACTTATAATAAGGGATTGTTAATTAATAATTAGTTAACTTGTAAGAAATTGAAATAAAGCAACAAAAAAAACATGTGTAAATTGATATATATGTTGAAAGTTTCTTGAGTCGTCCATACTAGAGAAATGACACTAAGCCATGTTTGTGATTAAAATAAAATAAATACAAGGACTTTGTTAGTTGCATGGTATACACAGATATATCAACAAAATTAACTTGGATTAAATTTTATATCTTAGTATATGTAAGAACATGATAATCCCTGTCTTCATGAATAAGTACGAGCGAAGGCTAAGCAAGCAGTATTAAGGAGTAAGATAAAGGGGAAAAACTGGTTGAGTCGAACTCAGGTAAATGTGTCAGAGTGTAGTGACATATCTTCCCGCGGAATGTTGTCTCAGTGAGCTAACTCTATAAAGATTTAATTTATCGTGCTAGTCTAGTACAAAGGGGATATAAATTATCATCTCAAAATGTGCCTTGTTCTCGCTACGATATGGCTAATGATGTTTTAAGATTTAATTAGTGCTACATTGGCATTTTACTCACATGTGTAAAACACCTGCATCACCGCATCATTTCATAAAGAGAGGAGGTTTTGGGCCCATAAAACTACTTAAAATCCAGGCCCTGACTTGGGACAGGCACACAAATGTGGTGGTGTTAAACCGGTTGATTACATCTCACCCATCACCACCTCTTGATAAATGGATCTCCAACTACAATAGTACCTATACATATCTTAACGCATCTTTTTATATTCATACTTATTGACAATAATATTACTCCTATTATTTTTTTTTCAGCCTTGTTGAGCGCCGCCATCTTTGGAAACGTTTCGTCCATTATGTTACGGGTCTACCAAGGTTCTGATGAGTTCCATGAAAAAGTACAAAGTATTAAAGAATTTATCAATTTTCATCACCTTCCTAAAAATTTAGCAACACGTTTACAAGAATCATTTCAACATACTTGGTCGTATACAAACGGAATAGATATGAATAATGTAAGTATACACAGAAGGAGTAAGGGAGGGAAGGAGGGGGAGTAAGTGCGTGCGTGCGTGCGTGCGCGAGGGAGTGAGTGAGTGAGTGAGTGAGTCAGTGAGTCAGTCAGTCAGTCAGTCAGTCAGTCAGTCAGTCAAACTGAGAAATATAACAAAAGCAACGTCTTAATGTATTGTTTTCTAAAATCTTAAAGGGAACCGTCGTTGTCGTGATCGTTTATTAGTTAGATTTACAACTACCTATGAAATCAGTGTATATCGCCACTGATGTTGTGAGTTCGAATCTCGATCAGGGCGAGGTGTACAACATTATGTCATATAGTTTGTCAGTGACATTCGACAGGTCGAGGGCTTTTCTCCAGATCCTCCTGTTTCCTCCACCAATAAAACTGACTGCCACGATATGGCTGAAATATTGTTGAAAGTGGCGTTAAGCACCATAACAAAAACAAACTAAAATCTCAAATTGTAACAAAGGACATTGAATTTTCGTTTGTAATTAATTGACAATTTTCACGTGCTCCGTATTTTTAATATTTTTAATTTACTTGACAGTTTTCAAATTTTCCGTATTTTTTTATGTTCAACTAACATTGACAATCAGAGAAAATCAATTTGATTTATTTTAATTGGTACAAAGCATTCTTAGGTAATTATTTTAGGATGCTATAAAAGAGCGGTAAATCCTGAATGCAATAATAATATGCTTCTTTCTCCATTTCTAAATACATTTGTACTTAATTGGTCCTTATTTCTTAAGGAAAATGAGACAAAGTCGTGGTTTTTTTTTATTAGAAACATTATTGTGTATTTTACATGTAGCCACGAACAGTTGCACAGGAAACTTGCAATAATGAATGACAAATGTTTCACATTCTGGTGTTTTTTGTTTCAACACCTACCCCTTTGAAAATGGCATATGTTTAATATGCAATGGATCCAATAGTGTATTCCACTTAGTGGAACGACTATTTCCGCATATGAGTCCACCCCCAGTTTTAACGGATTCGTGTTGCTCAATCTGTATCTCTGTAATGTTTTGCAAACCATTGTTTGACCTTTTGTTTTTGTTTTGTTTGTTTTTTGTTTTTTGTTTTTTGTGTGTGTGTGTGTGGCTATTGCATTCTATATCCTTCTTTGATTTAACACTTCTAATTACCCCCTTAATATAATAAAAGTTTCTTTCTGTCGTAAAATTTTATAGAAATATATAATTGACCTTTTTTCATTAATTTTCATATCCAAAAATGGTTTTCGTTTCGCCTGATACCAACAAAATATGTCTAGGGGAAAACAATATATAATATATCCTGTAGAGCCTTGCTCTTCATGTCAGATGTCTTTAAAATCACGTGACATATTTTTATGCGGTTTTCATGAACACAGTTGCAAATCAAGTCTTAACTTAATTATTTCAATTACGAGTTGCATTTTGTGTGATTTAATACTAGCATAAATCACTCCTAGATGATATCAAGTTCGAACATTTTAACTTCGGAACATCTTACAAATCTTACAAGTTGAAGTTTTAATTAAGTAAAAAACATATTTGATATTTCTACATTAAATCAGAGTTAAAAGCATGTTCGTAGCTTTTGAGATCATATTCCTATAAAAGTAGGACAATTGCATCATTTTAATTTTCCAATATGGGGGTATTTATATTAATGTGAGATCGCGATATCGTTTTTCTGTAAAAGTAGGACAATGTCATCATTTTAATATTGCAGGAAAATGAATCAACGGTTATATTTTGTTTTTGTTTTTATTTATAATACTATAATATTAAGCGGGAAATCACGTAAAAGGGGACGAATCAGTGAGAGAACTGAAATTCATATAAACGAATATTATAAGTTATTTACGTTCCGATCTATAGGTATGGCGATTGTAACACCCTGAAGTACCCAGATACATCCCGAGTTGATCAAATTAACAGCTTTATATTAAATATATGACCAAATTCAACTAAATTTGATAATGGCGCGCAACGTGGCGAGCCATGACGTCACTTTTAGGTGGCCTTGTAATTGGACACCATTGATCTGTCATGCGTAACACACCTGCAAGGAGCTTGGCATCCATCATGCATTGATTTCCGTCCCGTCCTTAGTCATGTCTCAGTGCGAGTTGTATATTTATCGAATGTCACAATTGTTTCCTCAAGCGGGGATAATAGGACCGATCTATAATACGCAGCTGTAGTAGAAATCATCGATGGTGTAGTGAATTGCGTGTTCACCTCGTGTGCGGTAGATCTGGGTTCGAGTCCCAGTCGGGTCACACCACAGATTATAAAATTAGTATGTGTTGCTTCTCCGGTAATCATGCAGCATTATGTAAGGGTAATAACAAACTTACCGAACTCCGAACAATCTTCCAAAGGGAAAGTCAAAACTCATGAGTATATAAACAGAAAAAATCAGTCAACAACCGGAAAACTGTGAAAACCGTAATGACCCTGATTTGGTACAGGCATTTCCAAATCAGACTTTAACGCACCAAACCTCCCACTTTCATTACGGTTCAAAGGTTCTGGGAACAAAATAGATAAAATAGTAGTCAACACAGTACTAAATTCAGTGAGGAGGGTGTTAAAGCAAATACTGATAGCGCCCGAAATCAGGATAATGTGTTCGAGTGGAGCGATATGTCTACCCACGGATTGTTGTTTCATTGAGTTATCACTATAAAGATCCAACAAAGTGTGTTGGTCCAGTATAAAACGATCATCATCAGGTCGACTGTAACTTGTTCACGTCAATATATTACTGAAAAAAAATACTTATTTTGCGTTAAGTTACAATCACTTACTCACTTAACCTGCTGTACTAAATAAATTATGGCTGATTTTGATCCCAACATTTTATTTTGCAGGTGCTAAAAAGTTTTCCAGAGTGCCTACAGTCAGATATATGTCTACATCTGAACAAAAATCTCCTTAACAACTGTCCAGCCTTTAAAGGGGCCAGTCCAGGTGAGTGTCATATAACTAAGAATCTGATAAAATCTTAGTGATCTTAAGAAAATATATCTAATCGATTTTAAGAAGCCATTATATTGATGCGTTAGCGATAGAAGATATTATAGCACTGTGATGTCAGGGGCCATCGTGGCCGTGATCGTATGGTAGTTGGATTTACAACTACCTATGCAAACAGTGCCTATCACCACTAAAGTTGTGAGTTCGAGTCTCGCTCATGGCGAGGTATACTTGATACAACATTATGTGATAAAGTTTGTCAGTGACTTGCGACTGGTCGGTGGTTTTCTCCGGGTACTCCGGTTTCCTTCACCAATAAAACTGACCGTCACGATATAGCTGAAATATTGCTGAAAGTTGCGTTAACCACCGTAAACCTATATTGATCCGTCTGGTCTTTGTATATATCTGAATGTAAAACAGTTGGATACACGTGGATGTGTTGTGTTTTTTTAACAAAGTAAAATCCGAATTGAGGTCCTGTGTGTACGAGAACTGTCGATACACCATGTCTGCAACGATTCAAATCCGAATTTACATTTGTCATCTATCTCAAATACGCAAGATAATAATGTCAGCAAAGGAATGAATGAGATATACGGAACAGGAAAAGCTGCCCTCAAAACCTACATTTTTAATGAGATTGATTTAATTGAATGATGTTTGGTGTTTAGCGCCACTTTCAACAATATTTTAGCTATATCACGGGGACCAGCTTTAGTGGTGGAAGAAGCCGGAGTACCCAGAGAGAACCACCAACCATGCGCAAGTAACTGGTAAACTTTATCACTTGCGGCTGCAAGTCGAGTGCACCCTTTTTGTAACTTACAAAGCCGGGCTCGAACCCACTGCGTATTGGTGATAGTCTTAGATGAGTTGTTAGGTAATCCAACTACCTAACTGATTGAGCCACTCGGGCCCTTTTTAATGATAATTCCTGTTCATGTTTTCTTATTAGTAAATAGAGATTCACATATCGTTACGCCAACCTGCTTGGAACATTCTCGAATAAGTTATTTACCATTTTGAATTAGAATATCCCATTAGAGTGCGCATGTCCTACGTTTTAAATAATTCTTATTCTTATTCGTGAAAACAATTAAGGTTTTCTTACAATATTACACAGAATCTCATATCGTTATGGCAGAATGTGGGGAGAGACAAGTTTGTTTAAATCTGTTTTTATTTTTTGTTTAACTATTATGTATTGTAGATCGTTATTTGTCATTTTGGCCTTTTTCATTTGGCTTCAAACTCTTAAGACATGTATCTCCGCGTGTCATGTTACATTTTACTTAATATTACCCGTTATTCTAACATGACGTCCTTCTTTCGCTTTTTAGACTAATGAGCAATTTATCGATGGTATAATATCATTCGCACATGCGCCGGTGAATGTGACTGACTTTTCCATTGGCAGCATAAATTGTGTGCGACATTTTCCGCAAACGTAAATATAATTTACCGTCTTCCAATCAAAGTATACTACCATATTTGTGCTCTTGGACATATCAGAATCGAAATAAATCATGGAAGCCAGAATGTGTTTTGATTTCGGGATAAAATACTAATATCCGCCAACCCATGTTAAAACTCCCAACATATTCTGGCTTCCATGATTTATTTCTTTATTCGTTAACATTGCTACATATAAAATACCTGAAAAAATGTAATCAAAGTAGTTATCAATATACAGTGAACTCTATATAAACCGAACACTGGATAAAACGACTTCTGTATAAATAGAACTTTTAATAAAGTCCAAATATAGGAAAGCTTTGGAAATTGAACATGTATGAACTCATGTATGAGCACCTGTTTATTTGGAACACAAAAGTTTGTTCCAAGGAGTTTTGACCGGTTTTACTGTGCCAATAAACCCTATTTTTATACAACGAATCAGCTTTAATTATCTATGATTTGGAATACAATTCCTTATTAGATACATTATACAAGACCGATTTGTGGTAAAATTAGCAGACCGATTTGTGGTAAAATTACCAATCAAGTAGAATAACTACCATTAACACCCACCATTTGTAATCATTGAATACACAAATATCGCTTTACATTTAAAGAAAATTGTATTTCTGATGCATTTTCTCTTTCTGTTGTATGTTGTCCTTACAAATTTGTCTAATAAATGAAAGGCATGGTCGATTCAATCACCAATTGGTTTCATAAAGATGATCAATGTTCCAATTACAAGAGTTATTTCCCCTTTAATACGGGGTAAATGTGATTACATAATGAGAAAATATCTTCTCTACTTCCATTGTCACGTGTCTATTGTCGCTTAAGAAGAATCCATTATTTCTATAGAAAATTCATTCGTAAATGCTTTGTTAGTGATTAACAAGTGTTATTTCAGAATGTGGAAATGTAAGCACTGGATGTTCTTAATTTATACCTGAAAATCCAGGTCTTGGTTTGAAGACAGGCACAAATGTGTGGCGGGTTTAAGTCTTTTATATACAATCTAAGGTCGATGTTTGCTCGTTATATCTGCAAGATAGAACAGCAGCATATACAAATTATACAGTCTTTGCTTTGATCCGACTAGGAATAGAACCTACGCTTTACCCTCCTGACTGAATTAAGTACTGTGTTGACTACTTGTTTACCTATTTTGTTCCAATATTGTTATAAATACTGTTATAGCGATAGCCGGAACCTTTGAACCATAATGAAAGCGGGAGGTTTGGCGCCTTCAAATCTGATTCAACCCACCATTGCTTTGGAAATGCCTATACCAAGACAGGGTCATTACGGTTTTCTCAGTTGTCAGGTTGTTGACTGATTTTGTCTGTTTATGAGTTTTGACTTTCCCGTTGGAAGATTGTTCGGAGTTCTGTAATTTTGTTATTACCATTATTTACCTCACTCAAGGCGACCAGACTAACCATTACGCCACCGATTCTACTGAAAAACGGCTTAGAGTTAATGAATATTCAAATATTTGAAACCCAGAAATAGCTCCTCTAAAATGAAGAATAACGTTTCCTTCCTAGAAATGATAACTATATCTATAAAGGAAAAACAAAACTCTATTAAAAAATTACATAATTGGATAAAGGAATATAATTGGATGTATTATGAAATCTGAACCCGTTGAAGAACAGTTTGAAGATACTAAAGGGGTAATCAGAAGCCGTATATCGAAGGAGAGATAACATAAAATATCAATTATAATGGAAATGGTTCATTACATTTTACTAAAGCAATCGACTTGATATAATGTAAACCATGGAGAAGGTTACAATTGCCTTGACAGCTAAGCTAAAGGGGAACATTAGTTATTTTCTTCATGAACACATCCACTCGTCAGCTAAGTAAAAGGCAATACTTCGGGAAGTTTGGGTCCAGGAAACTAGTTTAGCCCCGCCATATATTATTGAAGTGCCTGTACCAAGCCAGGAAAGTGAGTGGTCATGTATTTGAGTTAGTGGTATCGATTTTGGCTCTTTCTACGATTTTTCTCTTTGATTTTGGAAATGTTATGTCATGTCTTGTGTCAGTGGCAAATATCACGGGTGTATCATCTTAGTGGCTACTGTTTGTTATACAGATTGCTAACTTCACAGAGAGCATCAACATTGATTTGTTTCATACTAAGCATTATGTTTATATCATTTTGGGGTATCTTCTAAAATATTTTTAACTCCCCCTTTCTAACCTTGTGGTATTACATTTAATCCTCTCTTCCATGCATTGTTACACATATGTATTACTTCATGGACGTATTGCTGAAGACGTTTCTAACTTGTGAAACTTGTTTATTATCCAATTGTTTATTGAACAATCAAATATATTTAAAGGACTTTCTTGGAAATTCTAAGGATAAAGACGTAATGCTCACTACACACAATTAAGCACCACCCACCAACCTTCTGTAATTTTCCGTCTGCATCGTTTCGTAACTGCTCGTTTATCTATCGTCTACATCGTTATTTTTACGAATGGAATTCTAAGGCTAAAGACGTAATGGTGACTACACAAATTAAGCACCGCCCACTGACCTGTAATTTTCCGTCTGCATCGTTTCGTAACTGCATCGTTATTTTTCTGGCCAATAAAGCGTATTAATCTTATTCTCTAGATTTCCATATATGGCTCTGTATCTATCGCTATTTTTAGGAATGATTTTATCCAATCATAGGTCGTCAAATAAATGCAACATCGTACAAATATATTTAAAGTATTAGTACAAATATAGAAAGGCATTGAATGCGTTCATCTCTTGTATGTCTCTAACAGAATTGCTTTAAATGTTTTTCAAAGCAATACTTTACAACATACACAATTTACGACTTCTGCTTACCCCTTTGCTATCTTCAGACTTTTCTTACGACAACATACACGATTTACGGCTGCTGATTTCTCTTTCGCTATCTTCAAACTTTTCTTGCATAAACACATTTCATAATAATATCTTGATTTACAAATATCATCTGATCCCCAAATGAAACTTGCTTTACAAAAGATTTGATCCGACAGCAAATAAGTAATGTTTTGTATAGCAACTACAACATCATCACCTTTCTGAAGCCAAAAATGTCAAAATCTTATTGATTCTTGTAATCGGCCACTCTGAGATGAAATAGAATCCTATCTATCTATTTCAACTATACAATTTATTTGAATAGAAGATTAAGTGTTTCATCAAGGCTTGACATTTTTGTTAGCGATGCGTCTTTTTAAGAATTAAGTGCCGCGTTCAAATAATGAATATATTAAAATGGCGATCAATACTTACAAAGTACACATGTCTCGTTCTTCCTCCAAAAGACTAATTGGCTTTTCAATCATTTGACTTTGAGCGTATCTGATGAAGCGGGTTCCAGAAACGTGTTTTGCGCACTTACTAGTAATTCGATATATTAGAGAACAAAACTGATGTACAATGTTCCTCTTACGAGGGGGAGGGGGGGGGGGGTCTGCAACTCATTCTTTTAATAGTAACCGACTTCTCACTTTAGTGTTTTCATTGTTCGAAGTAAACAATGGAAGGTACTCTTAGTTAATATAATATGAAACAGTAAGACTCCATGTCTATCATAACACAAGCACATCGGTGGTGTAATTGTTAGTGTGATCGACTCGAGAGTGGTAGGTCGTGGGTACGAACCACGGTCGAGTCAAACAAAAGACTATAAAATTGGTATTTGTTGCTTCCCCGCTAAGCACACAGAATTAAGGAGTAATAAATAACAATGGTTGGCTCGGAATCAGGATAATGTATCCGGGTGGAGCGCTATATCTACACACGGGACTGTTGTTTCAGTGAGCTAGTACCATAAAAATACAACTCAGCGGACTCCACAAAAAGCTGATCAATTAATTAGATATCTACATTTTTATCCCACAGTTTTGGAGAAAAAAAACAGGGGTCGATTTCACAAAAAGTCGTAAGTCTTAAGATTTATCGTAAGTGTGATTTCCAAGCTTTTGATTGGTTGCAATTTACACTTACGACTGATCTTAGACTTACGACTTTTTGTGAAATCGACCACAGATGTGCAATGTTTCCTTACTTACGTGGGGGGGGGGGGGGGGGTATGCAACTCATTATTTTAGTAGTAACCAGCTACATATATATCATTGCACACATTTGATATCTGTTTATTCTACGTATTCTGGTGCACAACACGATTTCCTTATCAGTTGTTGTTCGTGTCGTTTAGTAATAACACGACGGGTGTCACTAGCAGAGCAGGCACTACTAACCCTTCCGGAACACCTAAGCTTTTTAGTGGAATTAATGGTGATCAAACTTTAATTTTCTGTGTAGCGTATTTGGGATCAGAGGGGGATTAAATCAAGTTACACGAAACATTCAATTTGATATGTGTTGCTTCTCAGTTAAGCACGCATCATTCAGGAGTGAGAGCAAAGGCTGGTTGGCTCGGAATCAGCATACTGTGTCCAATTGGAGCGATACATCTACCAATGGACTGTTGTATCAGTGAGCTAGCTTTATACAAATCCAGCTCAGAGTGTTGATCTAGAACAAATCGGACTTCATAATAATCTCATCAAAATGTAACTTGATCTCAGCATGATATAGCTGAAACAATGCTCAATTGACGCTAAACAACAACTAGGCACTCACTCAATCAAGCTATCATAACACACACAATAAAGTCTTCGTTGCAGTTGTGTGACATTAACCTTAATGAAACCCTTACATGACGTTACCATAGAAACTTTAGAGTAGTTTTGAAAACATTTATCTTGTCAAAAGTTTGGATATAAAAGGCTTCGTGTTTACATGATGTATAGCTATGTTTCCTATCAACTGTTAGATTAGATGATGCATTCCAGGTTTCACAATATTAATGTCCTTTATTTCTGCCAAAGACGATTTGTCTTCTTAGACGTTTGTCAAGAAATAAAGCGTGTTTTTTTTATTTATATTTAAGCTTTATAAATGTAGAGATTGGAGTCAGGCGTATGCATATGTCTACGGAAATAGTTCATGTATCATAATTTAAGTAAATCCGAAAAATAAGGGAATAATAAATACTTCGCTTGATGTAGATGACGAATAAAAGTTCTTTTTTGTAGAATGATGCGTAATAAAATGAAAAAAAAAAAATACCACAATGTCAGAATAGTTCAAAAATCATATAGAAAAATCGTAGAATGAGGCAAAATCGATAGTCTGAAAAACTTATTACTCCCAATGAAATATTTGAAAAAAAATAATAAAACATAATTTCGCAAAAAGCTATCCGCGGACTGTTGTTTCAGTGAGCTAGCACTATAAAAATCCAACTAAACGCGTTGGTCTAGTACAGAGCAGACCTCATCATCATATCCTTGACTACTAAATTGTTCTCGACATGATATAGCTGACAAATTGCTGAGTTAGCGTTAAACAACAATCACTCACTCTATTGAGGTGTATAATGTACCAAACCAGGAAAGATTTTATAACTGTTCCGACATTGTGGCATATTTTTGCAAATTTAGGACCTAATTATATATTTGAAAACGTTTACTATCCCCTTGAAATATATTACACACCACAATCATTATAAAACTGAATATTAACAAGATACCATTTGTTTTCATTGCAGGATGCCTACGTGCCTTATCAATGAAGTTCAAAACAACGCATGCGCCACCGGGTGATACCCTGATCCATCCTGGTGACATTCTAACTGCTATTTATTTTATAGCCAGGGGGTCAATAGAGATAATGAAGTCCGATACTGTGATGGCAATATTAGGTAAGAATGAAATTAGCATTTCATTATTATATTGCATTGTTCTCATGGAAACATTACCTAAATTGTTGTCATGGTAACATTGTCTAACAGCCATATTTGGACAGCGTCATTTATTGCCCTCAATCTTGCATTAACTGTATCATATAAAAAAATAGTCAGGGTAAGGGTAAGGGTGTTTAACGCCACATTAAAAAAAATAGTCAGGTTGGAAGGTATTTATTGATATAGCAGTTGAATTCATATTATGCTTGCTTTTTTTTTTTTACTTTTTACATGAAATTAATGTGAAATGAGTTTGGGTGTAGAGAAGATCCTAATAGGAGAAATCCAAAGCCAGTGTCTGGATTTCCAATATCATTATGTCGTTGTCCTTTTTAGGTGAGGGGTGAATGCTTATATTGATGGAATTGTTGACAGTCACTGTTTAAATTTTTTGTTCATAATGAATCATCATTTGACTGGCATAACCTATTAAAGATGATTGTCACTATATAATGTTAACTATAACAGCTCTCTCTTTATGTCATAACCCATTTCTGAACTTTGAAGAACCATTTATATTACATTGACCAGGACATCACTATTTACTTCAATTTAAGATATTTTTCTATTTTCTATACTGATATATAATTGCAGAAAAAAATATCATGATATTAACACATACATCATTCATTTATACTTATTTAACATAAACCTTAGCATGTTCAGATATGGTTTTTTTTCTTGAATTTCTATGACTGTGATGAATTACCGTATGTCTATTGAAAATGTTCAGGATTACAAAATATGCAATCGGGATATTTATATATACACTCCGACAAAAGTTAAGCACCACCCTATATTTTTATCGATATATTTTTTTACATCAATACTGTTAAAACAATAAAATAGATATCACCATTTTTTTACACTTCTTAAAGACTACACCAAGGGCTGTAAAATTACCAATCTACGAAGTATTTATCATCCTGAAAGACGTGACTATGACGTGGCAAATATGGGGTTCAAAACAGGCGCTGGAAAAACGTAAAACCAGTTTGTCTTTGATGGAAGTTTTTAACATTGCATTAAAATGCAGAGTCTTCAGATTTTAAGAACTTTTAAATGCATTTATTGTGCGTATATGTAAGGCATAAAAATAAATAACGAGTTTATCCACCGCGTTTATTGTGAAGTTCTGTAACACGCCTCGTTATGCTTCGCACAAGACGCCTAAGCCGTTATTGGGGGAACTGTTGCCACTCCTGTAAGATAGCAGTTCTTAATTCGTCAATATTTTGACATTTTGGATTGCGTTGGTTAATTTTTCGGCCAATAAAGTCCCGTACATGCTCTATATGGTTCATGTCTGGCGACATCGCAGGTCATGGAATTGTCTGAACAGCCTCTTGCTGTAAAAAATGTTGTACAATTCGGGCTCTATGTAGCCTAGCGTTTTCGTCCATGAACACTGGCCTGTCAGCCAACGCATGATTGTCGAAATGGGGGACTACGCGTGGAGCGAGCACATTGTCACAGTATTTTTGGCCTGTCAGATTACTATCAAGAACGTACAAGTCCAACTTACAGTCAAAGGAAAAACAACCCCAGACAGTTACACCCCACCCCCAAAAGCAGTTGTGCCCAAAATGTGGTTGTCCTGAAATGAAGTGTCTCGTTGGCGCCAAACCCTTGCACGACCGTCGGTAGGGCGTAACAAAAAAACGACTTTCATCAGACCAGTGGACCCGTCTCCATGTGCGAATAGTCCACCCTAAATAATCATGTGACCAGTCAAATCGAGCATGGCGATGACGTAATGTCAACTGTGGACGTTTTATGAGTCGTCGCGCTCGTATTCCCTGATGGTGGAGGCGTCTGATTACAGTGCGTTTGCTAATGTGGCCTCCAAACGCTACATTACCACGAAGTGCACCAGCTGTACTGAACGGCCGTTGCCGCGCTCGTCTGGATATGAGCCGGTCCTCTCTCTGCGTCGTTTTGCGAGGTCTACCTGCACGTGGATGGTCAGTAACATTCCCCGTTTGACGAAAACGTGGCATCAGTCGTACAATGATGGAATGGTTTATCCTGAAGTGGTCTGCCACCCTTCTATGGCTAAAACCACCGTTATGCATGCCAACAGCTTGCCACCTTTCATGGTATGGTTAATTTTCGCCGCACCATACCAAACCAATAGAAAATGAAACTTAAAACTCTACACAAAAAAATCAGCTTTCGTTCGCAAACACAAATGTTGAAAAGTACACGTGGCACTTTACACACCCTGTCATATACACATAAATAAAAATCGATCAATAACCTGTTTCACAGGTAAGTAAGTATGTGTGTCAAGTAACGAAAACAGCAAACCGATTTGAAATAAGTTCATTATTAGAAAAGATAGTATTGAAACAAGTCAGGTGGTGCTTGCCTTTTGTCGGACTGTATATATATTTAAGGAGTGGTTTATGTGATGTAGCTACCAAATGTACAATTATTCAAATAAACATCTTATACATGTAACCATTGCCGATTATATCTATCCTGTTTAGGTCCTTCAGTTTAATTAATATTAAAACTAAGCACCCACACACTTTCTGGCATATCTTACCGTTGCATGTTTTGGCGATCCTTCTTAGGCCATTTGGTTTTCTTGCTCCAAAGACATTTAATTTGTTTGGCATTCCAATCTTATGGATATGAGCGTACCTGATGAAGGTTATTGTAATAGTAGCACGACGGATGTCACTAGTGGAGCAGGAATTGCTATGCCTTACGGAGCACCTGAGTTACACCGGTTTTTAATGGGCTTAATGTTGCCCGATCTTTAGGTTTTTGTGTTTGGTAATTCATTGTTTGTCTTTTGTTTCCTTTGCCTATTGTATTGTCTGTTCTTCTTTGATTAACGGCTTCTGATTACACTTTCCTATCTTCAAACATTTATTATTCCAGAAAATCCTCTACTAAATTAAACATTTACATTCTTTGTAGGTAAAGATGATATATTTGGAGCTGATATGAGTGCTGGAACTTCTGGAAAGTCTTTATATTTCGTCCGTGCTTTGTCTTACTGTGATATAAACAAAATAGAAATGGAAGATCTTAAAGAGATCCTTCAGACATACCCTGAGTTTGCAGAGGAGTTTATTACTAAATTCCAAGTAACGTTTGATCTTAAAAGAGTAAGTATATTTAATACATGTTACTTGTAACTTCGTAATGTGATGTCGTCACAATGATGACCGTTTTTGTAAGAGATTCTGGTATCTGTTCCGACATTGTGGTAGCCTTTGGAAAACCATGTATTTGAAAAACGTCTACTCTCCCGTTAAGCATAGTGAGTGAATAAGTGAGCAATTGTTGTTTAACGCACACTCAGCAATTTGTCAGCTATATCATGGCACGAACAAGTTAATTTTCAATGAGATGGGATTTTATAGCGCTGGCTCACTGAAACAGTCCACGGGTAGATATGTTACTCCATTCGGACACATTATATTATCCTGATTCCGAGCTAACTGTTTATAATTGAAGCTGCGGGCTTAGCAGAGAAGCAGCTAATACCAATTCTAGTCTTTGATTTTACCCCACTGTGGCAAGAACCCACAATCTACCATACTGGAGGTGACCATGCTAACCATTACATCACAGACTCGGTTAATCGTGCTTTGCGACTGATACTTTGTAGTTCCCATTTGAAATGTAATATCATTTATGTGTACTAGAGTCGCCAGAACGCCGGTATAGCAAAGAATTTGCATATGAAATTGCTTTTAGGAATACTGATTTCAAATGTGACAGGAATTCTAGGGAAGATTAACTGTTTTGTCCATTTCGTCCTTCAGTCTGTCAGTCGGTCTGGCAGACTGAAGGGCGAACAGGACAACAAGTTCATCTCCCCCAGAGAGAAGCAGACATAAGAAACTCGTGCAAAAGTTCACGGATTTGGTTATAGAGACATTTTAATACGGTACTATGAAGTGATTTGGCTATTTGGTTATATGCACAAAATAAGACGTTAACCCTAGACCCTTGACGGAGTTCGTCATCAGTTCTCTGTGTAGTGTTTTGTCGAACATTCTTGGTCTTATCGTACTTTTTCTTTTGACCATTATTTTGGCTGTCCTTCTATTTGTTATCTTCAAAATTTTCTTTCAGGGCACTCTTCTACAACGAAAGTATAAATCTAAAATGGAAGATGAAACGCTACGTTTTATTCGCCAAAAACGTCCAAGATTGCAATGTAAGCGCCGAAATGCGGAGGATGCAGGTAAATATGCAATAATATTGGGTTATTGCACGAATATTTGTGAATATTGCCCCAACAAAAATAAATAGTGCATACCCTAGCGAGTTAAATATATAGACTACAACATACAATATTGATCAATATTTGTAAAACAACCCTTTATATTGTATATCAAAACTTTACAACTGATGAGAACACCATTTTAATCTGTCAATGACGTCATGATTTGAAACAATATTGCCCATGTTAATTTGTGGTTAACTTCTACATGAAATATTGTAATGAATTGAATAAAATATGTGGTTGTCATTGAAAATATTATCTTGTATAATACACCGACCGTGCATGATTATTATCAAAACGAAAGGGATAACCAAATTATGAAAAGAAGGTTTAGCTGGTGAAGGTTATTCCAGAAATGCGTGGTGCGCACTAAATTTGATATCTACGTTTTATTTCTAATCCAGGTAGAACTATTCTACGTCAACGACGAAGTGAACGTTTAAGTAGGCATAGATTGAGTGTTGGTGATCATTCCGGAAGTGACGACGAAGGTCCAGGGATCCTTGAGTTCTCTACGGAAGCAGCAACAGAATGTGTTGATATAGAGGAAGATACTGCAAATACTGGAAACTTAGATCGTAAAAACTCAATGCAATCAATATCGGGTAAATTGAAATAATATATGGGCAAAGGGACATAACTCGAATATGATATGTAAACATTTTTTTTTATGAAATTGGAATGACTGATTGATTGACTTTTAATGCCAACTTTAGCAATATTTCAGCTATATCGTGTCGTGAACAAATTGGAATTCTAAATGTATATTTAGGGTGATAAGAGCGAGTAATTGTAGGCGAGTGGATGTTGTTTAACGCCAAATGAGCAACTATATCATGACGTGAACATGTTACATTCAATGAAATGGTGATGATGCCCGCTTTGTACTAGACCGCAGCGCGTACTTCGATTTTTATAGTGCTAGATCACTGAAACAACACTACACGTATAGACATGTCACCCCACTCGTACACATTACCATGATTCCGAACCAACCAGTCTTTGCTCTTACTCCTTAAAGCTGTGTGTTTGCCGAGAAGCAGCAAATACCAATTGCATACTCTTTGGTTTGACACGATCGGGGATCGAACCCACGATCTACAACACTCGTGGAGATCACACTAACCATTACACCAGCGATGCGGTTATTTGTGATTGCTATGTAAAGTCATGTGAGCAATTCGTTCAGCTGTATCAAGGCAAAACAAAATACATTCCGATACGATGATGGTGATGTCGGATATTACTAGACCAATACACTCAGTTGGATTTTTCTATGAAAACAACAGTCCACGGATATAGATGTCATTCCACATATTATTTTGATTCTGACCTTTTTCTCCTAAATACTGCTTGTTCAGTCCAAAAACAGCAAATACATATTTTATATTTTTTTTTACTTTTTTACCGGGCCTAAAGGTGATTAGAGATTTTATTTATTCTATTTTGTCATAGAGAATTGATTTAAGGCAACCAAAAGATAACCTATGCTATTTTTATTTGAATATATAGGGGCCGTCGTAGCTGTGATCGTATGGTAGTTGGATTTATGGCTACCTATGCAATTAGTGCCTATTGTTGAAGTTGTGAATTCGAATCCCACTCATAATGAGGTGTTCTCGATATAATATTATATGATAAAGTTTGTGAGTGACTTTCGACAGGTCGGTGGTTTTCTCGGGGTGCTCCGGTTTCCTCCACCAAAAAAAAAAACTGATCGTCACGATATAGCCGAAATATTGTTGAAAGTGGCGTAAAACACCATAATCCTAATCTTATCAACTGAATCTCGCTCATGGCTAGGTGTACTCGATACAATATTATGTGATTAAGTATGTCAGTGACATGCGACAGGTCGATGGTTTTCTACTGATACTCCCTTTTCCTCCACAAATAAAACAGACCGCCACGAAATAACTGAAATATTGTCGAAAGTGGTGTTACACACCATAGCCCTAACCCCCTAAGAATTTATTGAAAATAGTCGAAAATTAGAATTAGCTTCTGTAGTTTTCCTTTCATTCAGAGTGAAATTGAGAAATGGTCAGTTTTGTTATGGTCTAAACAGATGTATGTCTAATATTTCAATTTTATTTTTGTAGGAGCGATGACTAATTTTTTCAGTGTTGTAACTGGGAAAGTAATGAAAGAAAAAAGAGCAAAAGACTTGAAGCCGTTTCTATCTAGAACACAAGGCTTACCTCGAAGTAATGATGTTAATTCGAATGGACTAGCACCACAGCATGGGTTATCTCCCATTGAGTCGAGCGCTTCCTACACTCCGAAATCCTTATCAAGTTCCGGCCAGCAATGGAAATTTTCTAATATTGACTTTGAAATTCAACAGCATCCAGAAAAAGGAAACTTAACGAGTCTAAATGATATCGACCACAGACTGGAAAGTTTACATGAGTAAGTAATAAACAGAGTGAAAACTGTCTAAACCGGACATCTTTGAGAATATTTTATTTGGTTTGCAACAGACATTCTAAGGGTTAAATATTCAGATATTTTAGACTTTGAAAGTCAATTTGATTCTTGATTTAGACAGGGTTCACTTAATATTAGATTTATGATTGTGTTCAAACTATAAATTGACGCCCAACGTATACAAAGTGCCCTCCTTGCATATAATACAAATATAATAATGACGACAAGCAAACACAATATCCAGATAAATAATTGTAGATTAACAAATATAAGAATAAACGTAGATGGATGTAGAATTGTTGGCTAAAACCACAGAAACCTTTATTTTTCGAACTTCATCAAGGACATCCAACAGGACAATGGTTTCGCTTAGGCATAGTGGACATTCCAAAAAGTAATGAATTACATCTTCATAAGCATTTTACATTACATTTAGAGATAAACAAATGTATATGATGTTTGTACCATAAATATATAACTGTTGCAGGCCAATCACAAAATTAAATATTTGTGGACATATCCAGACATCATATACTTTTTCTTACTTACGTTTTTTTTGCCCTACAGACAACATTGGAAGAATAAATAATAATATCTCCACTTTCAACAATAACTAACCTCATTCGTATAAAACAAATGACCTTTTGCAAGTCACTGACAAACTTCCACAAAATTTGCGTCGAATACACCTCGCCCCGCCGGAAAATTAGCTCATGGCTCATGGTCTGCGGATGCTTAGGAGACGGGCCAAAGGAAAACTTGTTCCCCCTCCAACCATTTTATGACAATAATTTAGAAAATGCATAGCTACAAATGTTCAGTTGACTAAGAGGTATAAATAAGGATATGCTTTGAAGCCAAATGATCTTTGTTTTGCTTGTCAGTTTTGAACGCTTGTTCCTCCATTTCACGGTCAACTTCGAAAGCTTCCCACCAATGTCCTGTATATAACAATTGTATTTGCTGCTTCTCCACTAAGCACGCAATCATGTTATTGTGTCTAAGAGAGCCACATATGGACTTTTCTTTCACTTAACTAGTACTATAAAGATCCAACTCATTATGTTGGTCTAGTACAAAATGGACATCATAATCATCTCATCAAAATGTAATTTCTTCCCGTCAGGATATAGCTGAAGAAGAGTTTGAAGATACCAAAGGGGAAATCAGAAACCGTACATCGAGGAAGAACAGACAACACAATGACAAACAGCGATCGACAAAACATACATATAAAACTAAAGATCGAGTAACACGAACCCCACTAAAAACCGGGGGTGAACTCATGTGCTCCGGAAGGGTAAGCTGAATATTTTCTCTCTTGGCATTGAACAACCACTCACTCAAAGTCGTTTTGTTTCTATTTTCAGTCGGATGAACAATTTTGAAAATGAACTTTTCCAGACGGTTGATGCTATTTTACACTTACTTGGACATCAACCAAAGGTAACAAGAGAAAGTGTTGCAGTGAAACAAGAAAAGACAACGAAACCAAAAGGAGCACGACTGATAAAGAATGCAAGTGAACTTGACAGGATATTACAAAATATGTCGTAAATGGGATGGCTGGTTACAAAATGATGTCGTAAAATGTATTGACCGTCGACCGATATATATGGCGTAAACGTATTTTATGAAAGGTTATGTGTTATTCGGAACATGCTAGCATTCGGAAAAGTATTATTTTGGTAATGACTTTATGTAAGGTTATATGTGACATGAATATGGAAAATTTAAATTTCCATTTGTGATAATCTTCAGAAATATTTTCATTTGTACAAAAATAACATTCCGAGAGGTATTATTTGTGAAGGATCATTTGTAAAATTGTAGTCATAGTATGTAGTTTTTTTGACGTATTAATTTGCGCTTTATGGTATATGAAACTATTTACAATGCGAAGTTGTAAGAAGATGAAAAAGAATCCGATACAGAATGTTGTAACAATCAATCAAATTGAGTTTTTGTTTGTTTGTTCTTTTGTTCCATTTTGCGATAAACTAACATCTAACGACATCCTGTTTGTTCATATATTCAATCGACTGATCAACAAACAGGTGCTAATACAAAGGCAATATTAAGAACTATAATTCGATAGGTTAATATAATTAATAAAATTAAAGTTCTCCTCCCTCAGGCATAAGTAACCATAGCCGATTTTGGCGATCCTGTTTAGGCCCGTTGGCTTCTTGCTCCAAATTTTTTTTTATAATAAATTGGCTTTCCAGCCTTTCGACTTTTAGCATACCTCATGAAGGTTATTACAGAAACGCGTCGTGCGCACTAAATTTGATATCTACGTTTTGATTAACTCTCATATCGATTTAACCACTGTTTCAACGATTTTTAGATTGGGTTTAAGATTGTTCCGTCAGTACTGTATTTTTCGTCATTCTCTTTTATATATTTCGATGACAGAAGATGAATGACGTGTTTCCTAACATAAGCCCACACGGGATGTTGGTAGATGATGGTACATCACAAAAAATCAGAAAAAAGATACAAAAAACAACTACTTTTAAATATATTGTTTCTTGAATTGGACATTTTTGTCGCCTGACATCTCCTCTAGTAAGTGACTAGTACTACCGGCGTCCGTTTGTTGTCGCCTTGTCCTGCAACACTCAATATTTGCCGTAAAACGATACCAACGTATGTTTTCGATCGTAGATTATGTTCCTTATACATTGTTTGAGAAAATACAAGCTGGACAGAACCTAACCATATAAATATGTATTAGAGCTGTGGAAAGAGCATTGGATATTTTGACCCCCTTAAGAGGTCTCCGTAATAATACGACCATCTGTTTATAATGTACAAGAATATTACTGCGATTATCGAACACAGCATAAATTCGCCATTTGTTAGCAGTGAAAATACACTGATATTTGGCTTATAATAGATACAGGGTGCATTTGAAAAAAAATATGACTTTTGTTTAGTACACGATGCACGGTCAGAAAAAAACCCACATAGCATAACTACCTTGTCAACTCGTGTAGTATTAGACAAATATAAACTTCACATGACTTAGATATAAGCAAACAGGTAAATTGCGGGAAATGAATAATCATCAAGCAAAATTATGATTCATTCATTATTTGATACAATATGTATGTGACATCACATGTTGTAAGTATTATTCACTGATGTTTGATCAGGGGGAAACAAATATATTAATAGTTCCATGTACTTACATACAACAAACGAACTCACGTATTGTTAGACATATATTTTTGCCATTTTTTCTGGATCCTCGCTAATCAAGGGTTACCATCCGCCTCCCTTCCTCTTCACCACTGGCCGTGAGAATACATAATTCCAGTACACTGCCATTTGCTGGATTTAGTAAGATACGTCCCTTCTAGTGATATTATTTTCTGCTAATCAGCACAACGCATCCATTTCACGGCATGTCAAAAAAATGTATAGTTAACGAAAATACATATATAGTGCTTTCTTGGCAATCCTTCATGTCAGAGTCTACATGAATCCATTTGATGCTTCCATTTGGCCTACAAAACATGTGATATTGTAACACGCATTATGATTGGTTGCAGCTATCGCTTCCTGCATCCAGATAAAACCGACCACGAACATCCGACTAACATTGCCAAAGGTGAGGATGACGTGGAGCTAGTCGTAACCTCTGGCTAGCAAAGATGATATTGTTATAACGTTCCACTATTACTTCAGTAAAATAGTGGGCCGTCATGGCCATGATCGTATGGTAATTGTATTTACAACTACCTATGCAATCAGTGCCTATGTTGCGAGTTTGAATCTCGATTAGGGCGAAGTGTACAACATCATGTTATAAAGTTTGTCAATGGCTTGCGACAGGTGGGTGGTTTTCTTCGGGTTCTCCGATTTCCTCCGCCAAAAAAGCTGACCGTCACGATATGACTGAAATATTGTTGAAAGTGGTATTAAACACCACCAAGCAAGCAAACAAACATCAATACAATAAGCCGATTTTATTTTTATATCAATTTATGTTTTTTCATTAGAATGTAATTTTATTTGATATACTTATTATTAATTTTTTGTTACTTTTGCAACGATGGTTGAATTATTTATTTATTGACATGTAAAGTGTTTCCGTCCAAAAATATTGTTCACTTAATATACATAATTTCAATATATGTAAAAATGGTAAATACAAAAAAAATGATTTTTCAGACTGTTTTATTATGAAACATATTTTATCTTCTTTTTCTTTGTATTTTGCTATTTTGTTAAAATAGCTTGGTTAGAGCGCCATTCCCTGGTTTGGTTTGGGCCACTCTGTATACCTTTATTCCATCAAGTGGGTGTTTCATGGGACCACCTCGTCTATATTTGTTTCATTAAATGTAATTTTTATTTCAAATTTCTCAATTAAAATTGCATAATCAGATTAATAAGATTTTGCATCTTTCAGGACAGTTTATATTTGCCTGTGAAATGTGGTTACAATAAAAAAAAATATATGAAGAACCCCCTAACACCATCCCTTTAAAGTTAAATGGTTGTTCCCTTAGTCTATTCATATGAAGTTGGCATAAACCATATTTATAGTCCAGTCTATAAAGGACTGTGTATGTTGACGTCTTAATGGGTTGACTAGAAACAATAGGAAAGCTAATTTAAATAAAAATCATATTTAGTTTCCATGGTTATCATTTAGCTCTTTTCAATTCTATGTTTATTACTGAAGTTTTATTGGGCATGATCTTGGTTTTGTACTTAGTCCCCTGCGTTGGTCATTGGAGTATTCATAAAATTCCCGAAAAAAATCAATTATGAAATTTGTACTCTATAGACCATTTGCACACTCCAGATTTGATTCTAAAAGCATACGTTTTTAAAAAAAAATTTCTCTTGTGAGATATTTCCCTTAGCGAGGACAACTTGTTCCAGTTTCATGAAAGAGGAAAGGGTACTGGTAGGGCAAAGAATTTTAGTATCATTTTTCTTAAAATTAGTAGATATTTTAACCTTAAAAAAATCAAATGATAATGCTATAGCAATTACAGCATTCACAAGTTACTACATCATTTAAATTGTATACAAGATATGGAAAAATATTTGTAATTTTAGTTGAATTTTACATGAAATTGGTCATTTCGTCCAGTTTAAAGGGAAGTAACTCTTACAAAAACATAAAAAGACGTCTAATTTTAGAATCGGAAACGTGCAAATGATCTATTTATACCATAAAAATATTTGTATATGTATATATAACATTCCAATCTGTATATTGAATGCAGTGTGTAGCAATACGTAAACAATGCTGTGATATAAAATAAAAGTGTTAAAATAATTGAAGAATTAGTATCATTTGTATTTTCACTACACTGTGATAAAACATTGTTGGTAGTACATGCTAATCGGTTTAACCCCACCTCATTTTCTGCCACGATCTGGTTTTTCAGCATCATATGTCGTGGTCATTGTTGTGTTCAGAGAGGTTAAGGAGAGAGAAGATTGTTCGCTTTGTTGATATTAGTTGAATTGTTGACCAATACTGTTCAAACTCTCGTTTCGTTATCACGCTCTGATACTCACGATCCATCACCCGTGTGTCAATTGAAAACAAAAATGCATTCGATTCGGAGTTGTCTCATTTCTGATCCGATAATTTGAACTTGTTATAGCTCAATTTTTACGATTAGTCGGAATTGTCACAAAAATGTAGAAAAAAGTAATAAAAATGCAAAAACCATGTTTTCTCGTATACTATCAAAATAAGGTATCGACGTATTGTGAAATTGTTTTTTGGTCCACCAGAATATAAGTGTAAATAATACCCGTTCTCCAAATACAACGGAGCCAATCAGATTCGATGACAAGCGGTCCAGGGCCTTACTATGAGTTTAAAACAAGAGAGGTAGGGGTATGAATACCGCCGATTGAGACCCCCCATGAAAATTGTGAATAGCCGCGGAAGACCTCTCGCCTGCATTTGGCTTGTAGTTCTTCTCATCCTCCCTCTCTCTAAACTGCCTTGTCTGCCTCAATGGTAGTTACGGCCCTTGCGGATGCTATACAAGTGTGATCAGCAGTGTGTTCCTGACGATTGATGATAAAGCAAATCGTCTTATTTCTAGAACTGGATACTTTTCCATGTGTCATAATCATGCAACTAATCAGGAATGAAGACACCATGTTCTCTGGTAGATGGCTAGAAGAGTAAAATCTCTTAGTGCATGTTAATTCACATATAGTGCGTCAAATTAAGATACAGACTATTGCATTCATTTATCCTGCTATTGTACTGTTCATGTTTATGTTGTCATTCATGTTTATGATAGTATGCGGTTTCTTCGAGTGGATGCGAATATGTGCATGTTTTTTTTTATTGTTTGTTTATATATGCGTTTCCGTTGGAGATCCAATTATCAAGAGGGGATTTGGCTGTAATAGTGACAACCGGAACCTTTTAATGGAAGCAGGATGTTTGACGCCGTAAAATCTCATTCAACTCACACCATTTCTTTGGAAATGCCTGTACCAAGTCAGGGTCATTATGGTTTTCCCAGTTTTCCGGTTGTTGACTGATTTTGTCTGTTTATATACTTATGAGTTTTGCCTTACCCTTTTGAAGATTGTTCGGAGTTCGGTAATTTTGTTATTACCCTTATTTAGTTCAGTAGCTTCCTTCTTCGCAGCAGTCCTCTTTCAAGAAAATCGTGATAGTAACCACAAGGTCTGGAATATTGCATCAACTGAGAAGCGAGGGATAAAATTTACTAATATCCGCCAATCCATGTTAAAACTCAAAACACATTCTGGCTTCCATGATTTATTCGATTCTGACATGTCTAAGAGTACACATACGGTAATTTATACATGCGCTTGCGGAAAAAGTCGCACACAATTTATTTAACTCGAATAATACTGCGCCCTCTATCGGCATTATTCGGGTCACAATTTATGCTGCCAATGGAAACGACAGTCACATTCATCGGCTCATGTGCTAATGAGACAATACGAAGCAATAATTCGGGTTTTTTTTAACAAAGGGAAAGAGTGAGGTCATGTTAGAATGGCTATTAAATTGGTCGATTCCAAAGACAACAAAAAAGCTACCTAAACAATATCCAGTGGAACAATGTTGTCATTCAGTAAATATTTGTATTTAGAATAAACAATGGAATACTGTAGAAAGCTGGGAATCAGACTTGTAGATTTCAAAAAATAAAAATATAATGGCAACAATTTTTACAGAAAAAATGGTTTGTTGCTTGAACTTTATAACTTCGCAAAACATAAAAGCTTGGCTCTTCAAGACTACTTTTGTTGTTTTTTTGTGTTTTTTTATAAATTTCATATTTATATAAGAAGAGTTTGAAGATACCAAAGGAGTAATAAAAATCCGTATATCGAAGAACAGATAACACAATGGCCAAAAGTAAAAGTACAAAAGGACAAACAGCGATCTATAAAACGTACATATAAAATTAAAGTTCGAGTAACACGAATCCCACTAAAACAGTGGGTGCACTCGGGCGCTGCGGAAGAGTAAATAATTCCTGCTCCACTGTAACACTGACATAGATAGCATTAATGAAGAAACTATATTTTCTTTATAAGTACCATCGTCATTTAAAATTAATAACAAATAAAAGAGAATCGATTAGACTTGATTTTTTTAATCACACTTTTATATTAACTACTGCAGACATGTTCACTGTCAAAACAGAATGATCCAAATGTTGAACGTGTTTCTAAACTGGCACAGTCTGTTTCTGGAGACAGGAGGGAAAAAGTAAAAATAAATAATAAGTGAAACTAATAAACAGTTGAAAAGAAAATTAGACAGGTCTGTAAACGGAAAAGATGCAAAGTTTGCCAAATTGGCGACAAATTTAAAAATCAAAATACTTTACACGACGGGTGTCACTTGTGGAGCAGGAACTACTTAACCTTCCGGAGCACCTAAGTTCACCCCCGGTTTTTAGTGGGGTCCGTGTTACTCGATCGTTAGTTTTATGTGTATGTTTTGTTGATCGTTGTTTGTCCGTTTGTACTTTTTCTTTTGGCCATTGTGTTGTCTGTTCATATTCGATATACGGATTCTGATTGCCCCTTTGGTATCATCAAACTCTTCTTACAGAGAGCTAAACCAGAAAACTTAAGGAACTAATGAATAAAAAAACTTGATATATTTCAAAGTCCTCGAAATATACAAAGTTGTATTATTAATCAAAGGGTAGTGAGGATATTTCGAATTATATTACTGACCATTGCTACAAACAGGACAAAGACTATAAAATGAAAATGTTGGTTGCTATTTGAAAACATAATGTCAGATAGGGCCTCCATAGGAAAATAATTCAATGTTTTATTACAAAATTTCAGTAGTTGAGTTTTACTTCTTATTATTGAGGACTGGAATGAATTATATGCTACAAAGCAATATTTTTGCTCCAAATTAAATAACTTATTTTGTGGTTTACATTTAATGGGTGGTATAGCTGATGTAAATCTGAGTTAGCATGATTTAGAAAATAAATATGATGGTTCTTCACAATACGCAGAACTAGAGATTCCACAGACAAGAAAGTTGAATACTATGACTAATAAAAACAGCTTGCAAAGCCTTTGCAGTTGGGAAAGACGAGAAAAGCGATGCAGGTATTGCTTTGATAATATTGTTGAAGCAGAAAGGGGGAATAATCAATGCATTCGATTTAAGAATAACAGGTGTGTGTTATTTCCGCAAAATATAAGCATCTACATTTTTATAAACAGCTCACGGGACCAATAATGAACTTCTCGGAACAGATTTCTATTATGCTGGTTACAATAGCTTTGGTAGAATTTCAAACCTAACTACAGGACCATAATGGCGTCTTCTTGAAAGTCCAGGCCACATACTCCACATGAACAGATATTATTAACAGATTATTGACTTCCTATTGAAAGGGGTTCAGATACAGAACTAGTGGAACAGGGTCACCATTGAATTAGTTCCACGTTTATTGAAAGAAAATAGAGAAGTGAATGTTATTGTTGTTCCAATGATTCAGACTATATTCCAACTGTTGAACAGACTTTTAATATACCATTTACCATAGGGAATTTTCTGGGAACCAAATCAGGATATTTTGCAGTTAAGTACATCTGTCTTGAATCATAGCATGCTATCTAAATTTGCGCTTGGCCAACTAGACCAGCTGTTACGGTACCGCACCAACACCACTGTTCTGATAAATGAATCTTTTTTTTAATGTATTTACACAAAAAGACAAGACTGGTTAGCATCACTTGAAATGGAGGAGAAAAAACTCACTACAGAAAGTATGAAGGAGGGAAAGACAGCAGGAAATTGATTAGATCAAGGTTAGCTGAAATACAAAAACAGCGAGTAGAATTACAGAAACAGAAACAGCAACGATTACAGGAATCAGAAAGGAAACGTTTGAGGAATGCTGAAAATATGACTAACTTGGTATGCTATTATAGTCTTTGTAAAAATGCAAACCAAATAGAGTGAGTGAGTGGTTGTTGTTTAACGTCAATAAAGCAATTTTTCAGCTATATCATGGCTATTAAACCAAGCAGAAGAAGGTAGTACTGTACTTTAAAGTGACAAGGAGAAAAGAATAGGTTTGGAAGCACAACTTAAATTTAGAAAGCATGTTTTAGAACAGAAACAACCAGACAACAATATTTACAACTTCTGCAAATTAAACGAGCGTGGAAAATCTTCAAAATTGACAATTCAACGTGAAAGTTTTCATATCCAACTATACCAGTCATAATCATGTTCGATAACTCTGTAATTAATTATGATCTAGCTTTCAATAACCCGTTCATATCAGAAATATATAGAGTAATATATATTGCATTGATATAACATGTAAAAAGTTGTTATTAGGTAATCAGTGAATTGATTTATTTGAAAATAAATATGAGAGTTAAGATATTATTAAGATGAAGTATTTAATGCCAACTTTTACATTAAAATGTGAAATTTACTATTAAAATCATCCATTAAAACAAAATGGTTCAAAACATTAATTTAAAAATTCTTACAGCAAAAGAGAAGATTTAGAAAATTAAATATCTATGCTCAAAACATGGGAACGCTAAATAAGTGTTTAGGAGTTGGAAAGGATATTATATAACGAAAATCGGAATGTATAATGTTGCCTATTCATTTTGTCGTCCCCGCCTTTTCTTTGCTGTTTGGTTTTTTGTTAATAAAAGGTTTTGCTTCTGTGCAAAAATGTAGTTTTTATTTAACAGGATAGCTAAAATCGCTTAATGCTATATTTTTGTATATACACCTTTGTTGTCATTTTTACTGGTCGAATTATTTAAAACTTGAACTAAAAATGCCCTAATCTGAAACCCTGTGTACTAGAGTGTATATAATTATAGGTTTGTCAGTTACCTGCCAAAGGTTGGTGGTTCTGTTGCCTGTTTTATTGTTAGTCTGGCATTAGCATGCTCTATAACTTTCAGGAACTGCATACATGTACTTTCGCCAGACTCTCTTGAGTTCAGCCATGTTTATGTGTACACTGCATGGATACATATAATTGTCTACCCTGAATTTTCATGTTTTCCAGTATACAAATACAGGGATAATAAAATTAATTCAAAAGTGATATTCTTTTATTAATATAAATCAAATGTTAAATCAGCTAGTGGTGTTTTGCTTTGTTCTCAAGCCAGTCCTTGAATTAATTTATATACATTACAAATTATTCATCACTATTTCCCAGGACTAATTAATCAAAATGTTCCATGACAAAAGATTACTGAGACTACTACACAGGTGCTAATACAGAAAAGTTTAAGGATCTCATGCTTAAAAAAGCTGTCCATTAACTTGCATATGTAATATCTTAAACCAGCTCCCTCCACATGTGTATTTGATTTGTTGAAAACAGTGTTTTTAGTTTTGACTAGTTTAAGTGGATATCCAAATTAACATAAATGAGGAGGACAAAGACTTGATCATAAAGTTTACTCTTAACGACCATTTTGAACCCACCACTACATGTATGATGGTAAAAGTAATACCAACATTTTCAATAACAATATCACATCAGGTTAATTAACATGTAGGACCATTTATCTTTTTGACTTAGTAAGGACAATCTTGTAATTTGCATGTTGATGTGAATAAAAAAGGTTTATCTAATATTTCAATGAGAGAATAAAAATATGTTTATACTGATTAAAGTATATGGGCTAATGGAGGGGGGTCTTTGTCACAAAAGTAAAATTTGCTGTTCACAGATAGCATATTAGCACCCTTGTGTAACACAATATGCTTCTTGCATCACGATCGAGCTATACTATAACCTGTTTTTTCAATTTAATCAGAGATTTTTCTTAATTTAATCGATAGTGAGTTTTCAAGTTTGCTGTAGAAAAAGATCTAATTTATTGCAATCATTTGATCAGTTCTTAGGTAAAAAGTTGTGACATAATCCAATTCCGATACCACAATGACAGCTTTCGTGTTAATGTCAAAAGTACCAATCCCTCTCTTATTATTTCCACTATGACGAGTTTTCCCTCACTTGATGTTTGCCACATGGCCACATCCAGGACATTGGACATACAGATACATGTACATCGAGCCTGAAAATCCTAATGGTCTAACCCCCAGGGCATTATACACATAAAGGGCTGACTGACAAAATTGAGTGTTTTAACTGCTCGGCCATGAAACCTAAGTCCACTACAAACCGACAATGGCTTAATGGAACAAGATCAGATGGGATGTAATCAAATAGGACTTCATTTTGAACTACAACCACTTCAGTGTCGACCTCAGTTTCAGAATAAATCGAAAAAGGTTCATTATCTATTATGTATGGTTGAGTTGCAATCGGTAACGCATATGTGTAGTCTAGTACATAATTTGTGTCATCAGGTCTATCACAGATCAGATAGCGGGTCTGAAAAGGAA
>MJUT01030145.1:80753-93046 GCA_002080005.1 Gigantidas platifrons | reverse complement strand
GGGGCATATCTATGGTGCTATGAACTGTTCGATTATATCCCTCTGCGAAACCCTGTAATCGATATATGTAACGGTAGGATTGTTTGTAGGTAAAGTACCTGTATATTTTTGTTTTAATCGTCTTAATCGCTCTTTCAGAAACAGACGCCTTGACTTCGTTATAAGCATAAAAATGTTGAACTCCTTCACGTTGGAATGCTCTCTGCCCCAACAGGGACTTAAACTCCTTTCCCATGTCCGTGCGAATTCTGTTCGGTCGGCGGCCATCTTTGAAGATATCCTCAAAGGCGCGAGCTACCGAATCTCCTTTTTTTGTCTTTTAACTTCCGTAGCCATAAATATTTGGAGAATACATTTGACTACCAAGACATATGCGAATCCATCATTGTACTTTGAAAATTTAACCATATCCATAAGGTCAGCCGACCATTGGTCGTCAATTCCTGCTACAACGATGTGGGTCCTATTACTAGGTTTTCTTGATGGTCGTTGCATACTGTAAGGTTCTTGTCGAAGCCATTTCTTAATTTTGTATTTGCTAATGTTGTATTGGCCATCTTTTAACATAAACATACAATTTATCGGGCCCCGAAAAGCTAGCGGGACTGGTCGGGTCATAATATATTTTTTTAAGATAATCTTCCCAAGACATGTTAACACGGCAACAGTATAACTGAAATAACTGCCAGTAATGTAAAAACTGTTATTTTAATGATTACTTTTCTTCTTCATTATCGGTATTACTTTCATCGTCATCATCGCTTTCACTATAAGAATCGGGGTAATCGTAATGTTCTAGATACTCTTCCAGTTGATGTCGATATTTTTTCAAAGCCATGAGGACAGAGGTGGGTTCATCATATCCTACTTGGTTGTACAGTCAGTCGTACAGTGTCCATAATTTTGGTGTGTATGTTCCCACCTTGCAACTTCATGATATAACCTATTAACGTACCATATTTATTCATGAATATTTTCCAGTCATCAGCTCGTAATTTGTCTTCAGCTTTATCCATGGCTTCTTCTTTAGTCAACCCCGTCTTCATGTATTTTTCAATTTTTTATTGCCGTTCTTCGTCATTACCCTCTCGGGCCATTTCCACAAAGGTATTAAAAACTTCATCTTCATCATGACGAGAGCTTTCCTTGGAAGTGCTCATTGTAATGGATGGTCGTTCTAACTTTAATTTTTTGCTTGGTTCGATTTCTTCACTATGAGCATCCGGTTGTTTTCTTTTTAGTTGATTTTGTTCTGGACACCATGTCTTGATATGTCTTTGCAAGTCGTGTAAGTTTTCAAATAATATTCCACAATCGTCACAAGAAATCATGCTGGCAAGTTCCTCTTGACACGTCTGATCACTTGGAGTGTTTTCTTTAAAATGATCTCCGTTGATTATTTCATCATTTATATTTTTGTCACTGGTAGGGGGTATTATATTGTTATTGCTATTTCCACGTGTAGTTAAAATATCAGTACGAAGTCTTAAATGCTCAGGAGTTGCCGTTTTGAGATCGACCAGTAAAAAGCGGAAAGGCTTTCTAGTTGCCTGTTCGAATTTTTCTAAAAAGTATTGTGTTTTCCCTGGATACATCTGTTTGGCTAAGGTCATTACGCTTTGTTTATCCACAGCATTTTTAAATAGATAGTGACAGTTTCTTCTTTGTGTGGGATCTTTACCGAAATACAGATTCTGATTTAAAACCATGACTGATAAATTTCTGTGGTGACTTCCTTCTGTCAAGAGATCGGTTATCCGGGGATCCTTTGCCGCTGTCGACATTAAGTCGTCTAACACTATCATATTTCTAAGTGAAGGGTCGAGATATGAATCTTTTTCTAAATCAAGTGGTATTCCTTGTTCAAACTCAACATTAGGCCATACGGTTGTTTTTATTTCGTCATACTTTGGTTGCCATCTTTTATACAACCATATTATCCTCTCGGGAACGGGTTCACAAAAATGCTTGACGTTTTGTAATATATTTTTGACAAGGTACGTCTTGCCGCAAGATGACGGACCACTCAGGATCGCTGTAACTGGATGCCGTAAAACAAAAGCTTCTTCCCTCTTCATATTATATGGCGACTGTTCGGTATCTACACCCTTCTGCGGCCGCAGTGGTGGTAAATTCCCAGCGGCGGCGGTGGTATATTCCCCTCCTGCGGCGGCGGTGGTATATTCCTCTCCTATAGCGGCGGTGGTATATTCCCCTTCTGCGGCGGCGGTGGTATATTCCCCTCCTGCGGAGGCGGCGGATACACATGAGTGCTCTGCGGATATGGATGGGTGATTCCATGTTTGTTTCTTTTATGTCTCAACATGACATTTTTTCTTGAAAATGTTACAAGACATTTTGGACAAGTCGTAGAATCCATCCGTATTGTTTGACGTTCAGACGATAAATGACAAATTTTGCCAAGATATGTATCTTTATGACGTGTAAATTTATGATATTAATCTTCTGATGTTTTGTTACAGGTTCATTTTAAGATGGACTACCAAAGAGGCAAGACCTATTTGTGTCAGCAATGTGGAGCTGAGTACTTCAAGCAGTCTCTTTTACAACAACATCAACGACTTCTGAACCATCATAACATTCTCACCTGTAATGTATGAAAGAAAACCTTTAACAGAAAGGGCAATCTAACTAGACACGAATTGAAACATCAAGATGGTTCTCTTTTTAATTGTAATGATTGTGGAAAACTATTTGGAAGAAAAGATAATTTACAAAGACACGTGGAACAACACCACAATCAATATGGAGGTGGAGCAAAAAGACCTACAAGCAGTGAGGAAAACGAAGAACCTATGCGTAAGAAAAGACTTACAACAGAGGGTAAGCCTAAGAATTATTATACCCTCTGAGTAACCAAAGAACAACGCATTCCAAAATTTAATACAACTGCTTTGCATTACAAAGTCGATGTCAAAAACCTAGATGTAAGAGACCTAACAGACATTGTCAAGACATTTAAAGTGCTTTTCCAATCTATAATAAGTAATATTACAGAATTCATGCAACAAAATGATCTCGTTCGCATATCAGTTCAGTGTCCAGAGCTAGATTTTCCCATAGCTCTCCCATTTGTCAAGTCAAAAGATCTTACAGCTGAACGACTCCTCTCTGAAATTGAGAGAGTATTACAGTCCTACGAAGAATTTGTTTTAGACGAAACACTTGAGATTGAATTGGTGCATGTAAGTTTACCCGATGGAGGGGTTGGACGATCTGGTAATTTTGTTGATTTGGAAAGACTTATAAAAGAAAAACGATGTTTTATCAGAATTGTTAATCAAGATCATCTTTGTTGTGCAAGAGCATTAGTTACCGCAAGAGCTCGTATTGAAGGGCACGAAAAGTGGAGTAGCATCAAACAAGGCGGAAAAATACAGAAAGAACTTGTGGTATCTCTACATCAGGAGGCCGGTGTACCATTAGCGAAATGTGGAGTAGAAGAAATAAAACGCTTTCAAGAAGTCATGAAAGAATATCAGATCCATGTGATGTCAAAAGATCATTCCAATGCCATTATTTATGAAGGTCCTGACGCTAGAAACAAGATTTACCTTTACTTACACGACGAGCATTATGACGTGATAACTACAATGTCGGGGTTTTTGAACAAAAAGTACTTCTGTCTTCAGTGTAAAAAGAGGATATGATAAGAAAGAAAAGCACAAGTCCAACAATCCTTGTAATTGCTGTCTACATATTCATGAAGATGGTTTGAATAGTTGTAACCGGTATTTCAAAAATGACATCTGCTATAACTTTCATAAGAAACAAAAAGCGTCGGGAAAATCTACCTGTAAAATCCACTATCGTTGTATTGCTTGCTCACAACACATCAACAAAGAAATGCACAGAAAACCTCATACATGTGGAGAGAAATACTGTAAAATTTGCAAGGATTTTTTCGATGAAAGTCGCTAATGCTATATTAAACCTGTAGACCATCATTCATCCACCAGACAGTCCGACAAATCGCAGTCAGAGATTAGAAAAAGGAAAAGGTAATTTATATTTTTCGACTTCGAATGTACCCAAGAGGACATGGTGCAATGTGAAGAGGGATATAAAAAGTCTGAAGAAAATGGAATGAAATGTATGAATTGTCGAAAAAGTAATTGTGGAGTATACGAGCACAGGCCAAATTTATGTGTTGCCCACAAAGTATGTGAACTTTGTCTGGACAAAGATATAACAGACACAAGCGTTTGTAATCTCTGCGGTGAAAACGAAAGAATATTTACAGGTCCAAGTACGACAGATGATTTCTGTCGTTGGCTTTTCTCTGAAGTAAATAGAGGTTGTACGGCGATATGTCACAATCTTAAGGCATACGATAGCTATCCTATTTTGGAGTACCTACATCAAAATGCCATTTTACCTGAGGTTATTTCGACAGGGTCGAAATTCATGTCTATTGATGTACCTCAATGCAAACTGGGAATGATAGATTCTATCAATTTTCTACCGATGCCACTGTCTGAACTCCCGGGAACGTTTGATGAAGAGGAGATAAGCAAAGGATATTTTCCGCATTTGTTTAAATCGAAAGGAAAATCACAACAACGTTTTTGATAACCTCCCTGATATTAAATTTTACCATCCTGATTCCATGAAACCGGAACGGAGAACAGAATTTATGAATTGGTACTCCCAAACACAAAGATGACGTCTTTGATTTTAATAAAGAACTGCTGAGATACTGCAAGTCTGACGTTGATATACTGCGGAAATGTTGTCTGAAATTCAGAAAGATGTTTATGGAAATTACAACTCGAGACAAAATAAAAGGGATCGATCCTTTTGAAAAATGTATAACGATAGCTTCTGTATGTAATTTAGTCTACAGGACACTTTATTTTGGAATCTGAACGAATCGGTATAATCCCACCGCATGGCTACCGACCGGAACAAAAGCAGTCTATAAAAGCATTGCATTGGCTTAAGTATATTTCCAAACGTTATGACGTCAACATTCAACACGCTTTTAATGGAGGAGAAAAACAGATAGGACCGTTTAAGGTAGATGGTTATAGGGAGACATCGGGCGAGAAAATCGCCTACGAGTTCCATGGTTGTTTTTGGCATGGTTGCCCGAAATGTTTCTGAAGAAGCACTGTAAATCCTGTTAATGATACAACAATGGGTGACTTACATATGAAGACTTTGGACAAAATGCGATTCCTCCAAGATAAAGGATTTCCATATGAAAGCATATGGGAATGTCAGTTTGATCAGGAATGCAAAGTTAACGACGACTTAAAATCTATGATTTTGGCCTCGGAAATAGTTTCCCCCTTGGAGCCAAGAGATGCATATTTTGGCGGCAGAACCGAGGCATTTACACTGTTTAGTAAAGCCGACAGAGAAAGGAAAATCAAGTATTATGACGTGACTTCTTTATATCCATTTATAAATAAAACGGGAAAAGTTCCCTTAGGTCACCCTGAAATAATAACGGAAGCATTTACAGATATAGAAAATTATGAAGGCCTAATTAAGGCCAAAATAAAAATATTGTTTGTTTCCCCTCCCCCGACCGACTTAGAGAAAGTCCCGCTGACCCAAAAGTTTTTATTCCGTTTTTTTGGCGACATTTTTTTGTTTATTTCCGGATAAATTTCGGAGTCGTTTCCGGTGCCGATTAGCGTTTTATTGTGACCGGAAGTTTCTATTTTTTCATTGGATTCTATCTAAAATCAAGAAACAATACGATTAGAGGTGGTCTGCTATGGAGAAATGTCGTCTACACGAGGAGAAAAGAGACTTCTGAGCGGCGGAACGTTCACGCAGTGTTCATCAGTATTAGAAAAATGTGGCAGTGAAAGCAAGAACTTGTGAAAAAATCGACTGTACGAGTATGATGATGATGAGACATGGAAAGACGTGCTCCATCACGTTTTGGACGGAGAAGACTTTACTTTCCACAAAACTAATTTTTATTGATTTATTGTAAATTTCTAAGACCATGTACAAGACTTAATGCTATCAGGGGTACTTCCATGTTTGGTAAGACACAATACCATATTGCATGTTTAATGCATGTATAAAAGCTCTCTTTATTTGAATTGTACTGTCAATCTTTAAAATGTTCGACTTTAAATAGAAGAGAAGAAAACCTTGTTGTATTAGGCTTTGTACGTTGCCATGGGAATTAACAATATAAAATACTGCTGGAGAAAAAAAAAATTGACCTACCTACCTACCCTCCTGTGAAATCCAGGGTCGGGAGAGGGGAAACAAACATATTTTTTAATGTGGCCTAAGTGTAAAATTCTTCCCAGAAAAGGAACATATATTCCCGTTCTACCTTATAAGTCAAACGGAAAACTTATTTTTGGTTTGTGTCACGCTTGCACTGAATTCAGGCAACAGGTGCTTAGCAACCATTCAGATGAACAGCGTGCGATCACTGGAACGTGGGTCACCGACGAAGTGAGAAAGGCTATAGAAAAGGGATATCCAATATTACAAATTTACGAGGTATGGCACTTTCAAGAGGTAGCGCAATATGACCCTATTACAAAGTCAGGAGGAGTGTTTACAGATTACATTAATAAGTTTTTAAAGATAAAACAAGAAGCCAGTGCATGGCCGAAATGGTGCAAAACTGATGATGACAAGAGAAAGTATATTCAAGACTACTATGATAGAGAAGGGATATGGCTAAATGCCAACAACATAAAGAAGAACCTGGGACTGCGACAATTAGCGAAATTTTTGTTGAATAGTTTCTGGGGGAAATTTGGAAAGTGAACAAACTTACCCCAGAAGACCTATGTATCAGACGTAACAGTTTTCTTTGATATGATGACCAGTGACAATCAGGAAATCAAAAACGAAATAGCACAAATGGATTGGGTTGACAAGGAAGATTTTATTGACACTTCTGGAATAACAAATGTAGTGATCGCGGCTTATACAACATGTGGAAAATAATATCTTCATAACTGAAGGTAACTAGCTGGACTAATTGATACTCCAGAGGAAAACACTGTGTTTATACAAAAGGAGTAGTGGGAACATAAGGTCCGTGAAGCCAAAGCTTTAGGATCACCAGCGATTTTTGCCTTAAAATTTTGTGTCGCCACAACCTTTTGATTCACTATAATTAGAAGATAAAAGTTTTGGGTTCAAATTAGGTCTATTGGGTCGTGGACACCACTGTAAGACCACAATTAACAAGCGTACTGTGTAAATTCGTTTTTTTTATATTTTTCCCCCTCCGATTGACGGATGTACATGGATTAAGCTGAAAGGTTTTTCTTCAAAATGTTGAAATATATTTTTTAGAATTTATTTTTGTTAGGTTTCTTTTTTTACAATCTGGAATATTTAATAATATTGTGTAAGTCTTACGTTATAAGAGTGACAAAGATATATACTTTTTTTCTTTGATAATAAGGTAATCTGGCGCAATAGCTATCATCAATCCCCAAATAGCTAAGTTCGGAACATTTCTCTTTGTTTTTGGTTTTCAATTGTATTTCCTTTTTTAGATTTAAAAAAGGAGAATTTGATAAATGTAAACCTTTTGTAATGTATTTTCTTTCATTAAATATCCCGTGTGACAATAAGTCGGTCAGTCATTGGATAATGTGTAGTTATTTTTTTCATGTTTGAAAAGTAAACATTGTTGCAATTATGTTCCTCATCTATTCTTGCTCACATGTGTAAAGTTCCATGGAAAAAAGATCGATAACAATAACACACTGACCCATATTTGTTTACTATCCTTTCTCCAAATGGCGTCCTATTACGCCACATAAGGCCGGTCAAAGGTCAATAAAGCACATGTTTTTGTCATAGGCCAACTAAACTTAAAAAGTAAACCAGATTAAGAAAATACAGTATTTTAGCTTTTTCGGTGTAATTGTCTTGTCTGAAAAATTTCAAAAGATGTTTTTTTTTAAATAGTTTGAAATTGAAGCATTAAAAATTAATTCATGATGCAAATTTTAAACTTGCTTACCCATAAAATAAAGTATTTAATCCAGTGAATTTGGTGTTTTTGCTTTTGTCAATACAATCTATTAGACTGACTACATTCTGTCATACTTTTGTAAAACAATTAATGACTGATTTCATTATTTTAATCACATTTAATATCACAGAATACATCACTCACTCACAAAAAACAATCATCCATTTTGGTAGAATGTGAATGATCAATCATCATATTTTCAAAGTATTTTAAAATACAATTTGCATGGCCTACATTCCAGAAACGGTCATGAACTGTGATGACAATTATGTTAACAAACCGGAAATATAAAAATGTTTGGGGAATACCATCGCTTAAAATATATTTCACAGGAAGAATGACCAGGTAAAAAGGACGTTAGTAAAAAGGTGCTTTTTTACTTGCATGGAATTTGTTCAATTCAATCTTACTTGTTTTAATCGCATTTTATAATCTTCCACGTTTTAAAAAACTGCTTCGGCGTCTATATACATTATAAATATACAGAATGACGTCATTGTCCTTGTGTTGCGCGAGAATAGTAAATCAAAACAAATGACCGACATTATTGCATGACCGAGCAGATGTCACGACACGATATGTATTATTGATTAGTCGTTAAAAGTAAAGTAATATTTTTGTATATATTTACCTTTTCTCAGAATAGTTATTTTTTTTTATCTTCACTTCATTCTCATGCGGGAAGTGCAACAAAATAAACAATTACCTCTCACTTCAAATTATTGAACACAAAAACAAAAATACAAACAGACCTGGCTTGGGACAGACACAAAAATGTGTTACACAAATCCAAGTCACTTCGGCCCCTATATAAATATCACTTGGTCACCAATATATACTTAATGGTGTTTTTATTTGTACACCTGAAAGTCTTCATTTAATTGTCATTGATATTTAAGTGTTTAACATGCAATAAAATACTCATAATATGTACATAGCTTTAAATTAAGCGCGAGGTGAGCATTAGAAATAATATTCAGAGTTAATACATTTTACTTCATCATCATGATCATAATTATAAAAGTGAACAATATCATATAGCAAGAGTAGACCTGGTTTGTACATTGTATGCAGCTGTCAAATTTAAGATTATATTTTTCTGAAATTTCTCAAAATGATAACGGCTTGTGTGGCGAAATAATCAAATGTTAGGTGCAGACATAACTAGATGCCGATTTGAACAAGTGCTGATTTAACTATTTCGATAGGCGCCTAAATGACCTGATGCTGATTTAACCTGATACCGTGTTAAACTGGTTAATAGAACCCCTCTAAAGAATTAGATTTCTGATTTGTCATTGTCTTTCAATAAACTTATTGTTTCAAATGTCTAATTCGACAATGTAACAGCTTTAACATAAATTTACTGCTTCCAGTTTAATACACATGTTAACAAAACCATGTTATTTAAATATTAATAACTGTACTATTGTTTTGTTTTACAGATATAACTGATATCCTTAAAGTCTGGAAGAAGAAAAAAGGATGAAGAATGTGATGGAGACATGTGTTTTAGTGTCAAAAACAACTTTAATTATTTTTTTGTGCACAATTCATTTATTGTATCTGTGCTTGAAATTCTGTAATATGTTAATAGTAATATGTAGATTATGTATTGATAAGTATGCAGATTAATAAAAATAAAATATATATGTTGATAACATCATTTGTCTTTTTTGTATTTTCATTTCATGACAAATTGTAAATAAAACGGTAATGGTTGACAATATTAATACCCACAATAACATTAAGCCGCATCAAAAGTGCAACGAAAAACAAGAAAAGCTGATAGAAATTGTATATCATGGGTTGTAATAGCACACAAATTATCTGCATCGAAAGGTCACAATAAGATCTGATAATTGCTTCAATCAAGAGAACGATTAGCTTGCTTTGATGCAACCACCTCTGGCCAGAGGACATGTTCTAATGGAATGACCTCTTTTGAGAAAAAAGAGGACATGCTTAAACGTAATGACCTCTTCCGAGGACATGTAACCAGGGAACAGTTGAAACATGTTTTGATGCAACCACCTCTATTTAGAGAACAAAATGAACATCAGGAACAGGTAGGTGGAACTATTGATATATATATATATAAAGGGGGACCAGCAGGAACAGGTAGGTGGAACTATTGATATATATAAAGGAGGATCAGCAGGAACAGGTAGGTGGAACTATTGATATATATAAAGGGGGATCAGCAGGAACAGGTAGGTGGAATTATTGATATATATATATATATAAAGGGGGATCCGCGTGAAGCTATCACGTGGATACATATGACATCAGTGGAGAATAGGTGAGTTATCTATAAATATGAATGGTAATTAACACTTTATCATTACCTTGCAATAAACAACCGTGAAAATACATGTATATTGGTGTTATTTATGTCCTACAGCTATCAAGAGACGTTAAATAGTGAATCGTTGTCACTACAAATCAAAATTAAGTGTAATTAACTGTAAGGAGTCCCATAACAAGTTATCAGCAAGGTGTTTGGGAAAATAATCCGTGCAAGTGGCCTGATCTTCAGTATGGGAATGTGTACTTAAGCTGATAGAAAGTCCTTGTAACTACCTTTTTATAAATATTTTCTGACTCGATATATTTATCATAAAGGAATATTAATAAATAAGTAATATAGATACCACTCAAAGCTATGGTGAAAATGAAATTTCAAAACATTCTGTTTGAAGCCCAGTTCAGTCAACCATGCCAACCGTCTGCTCCCATGGTTTTATAAACAAAATCAACATTCTGGCCAGTTGTTCCACAGTCATCAAACGCCATCGGAACAAATGTTCATTAACCAGCAACAACAAACCCAATGGAGACAATCATATGGTAGCACCACCCCATATAACTCTGACAGTTTACATGATTCACAAATGACTGAAAATTATGACACAAACAATACACAGCTTTAGATACTGATCTTTTAAGACTCTGTAAATTGCATCACATGTTTCAGGAATGATTGAGGAAATTGTTAGGTTTTTTTAATCCTGTACTGGTATGCTAGTGACTGATAGGTCTCCCCTACAACACAAGGTGACTACAAGTATAAATAGGTCGGACTTTCAGCTACAGCATATCTTGTCATGGATATTTGCATGGAACAAAATAATTTGCTACTGAAATCTTGTAAATATGAACATATAGAGAAATTGAATTTGAAATTAAAAATGAATTTTACACTTCAATTATGTTTTTATTTATAGTGGGTTTTTTTTCTCTTATATACCTGTAGCAAGAAATCTAGGTATAAGTGCAAGCCTTTCAGCTGGTGAAATAGCTTCTCTCATCACAGCATCTTGTCTTTTGATTAGAGGGGAAACAAGTGTCAATAGTTCTTCAAAAGTTGTTTGGTCCATTCGGAAAGTGTCTAAAACTTCGTGGATCTTCTGTTGACAATTCCTTCAAAACAGCATGAAATGCCACAAACTGTGGACGTCTTCTAATCCACGACCGAACCCAACAGGATCTACGTACAGGACGTCGATTATTTCGTCTCCTCTTTATTGCACCAAGAATAATAATAATGCATACAGCTGCAGCCATTTCTGATTTGTCATTATGTCATTCAACTAGAGGCTCCTAGGAGCCTGTAATCGCTCACCTGGCTCAAAGTTGGCCCAGTAGTTTCAGAGGAGATAATTTTTAAGTGAATTTTGGCGAATCTTCTATTTTTAGCAATGGCCGCCATCTTCTTTGGCGGGCAGGGGTGTCGGATATAATTCTGAAGGTAGACCATCTAAAGACCATTTCACCATAGTTTGGGCCCATTTGACCCAGCGGTTTCAGAGGAGATAATTTTTAAGTTATTTTTTGCTGAATTTTCTATTTTTAGTAATGGCGGACATCTTGGCTGGCAGCCGGGTCGTCGGACACAATTCCGAAAGATGACCACCTAAAGACCATTCCACCATAGTTTGGCCCAATTGGCCCCGTAGTTTCAGAGGAGATAATTTATAAGTGATTTTTGGCCGAATTTTCAATTTTTAGTAACGGCAGCCATCTTGGTTGGCGGTCGGGGTCGTCGGACAGAATTCTGAAAGGGGATGACCTAAAGACCATTCCACCATAGTTTGGACCCAATTGGCCCAGCAGTTTCAGAGGAGATAATTTTTAAGTGATTTTTTGCCAAATTTTCTATTTTTAGTAACGGTGGCCATCTTGGTTGGCGGCCGGGGTCGTCGGACACAATTCTCAAAGAGGACCATCTGAAGACCATTCCACCATAGTTTGGGCCCAATTGGCCCAACAGTTTCAGAGAAGATAATTT
>MJUT01030145.1:15880-52343 GCA_002080005.1 Gigantidas platifrons | reverse complement strand
AAAAAAAAAAAAAAAATCTTAAAATTTTCATTGGAAAATTGAAAATAAATATGGATGATTCCCATGAAGTAATCATAAATACTACACCCTCTAGAGATATACATATAGAAGGGGACCAAGATAGTACTTTACCATTAAATGATTCTTTTATTGAATTAAATGTGGAAAATAGAAATACAAGGATGTCTGATCCCAAAGAGCAGATAAACAGCAGAAATATACAGATAATATTTTTGATGAAGTAAATGATCTGAAAGGAATTTTCAAAGATGCTTGGGAAGACATATGTAATGATTTCACACAATGCAGACAAGAGTTTACATCAAAGTTTGAGCATTTGACCAATAAAGTCAATACAGATATAGTAGATATAAAAGGTCGTATAAATGCAATAGATCAAATAATTGAACGGAATGAAGTTACAATTAAAGAGGCGTCTGAGGCCTTAAAAAATCAAAGGAAGAAGAGGGAGTAGTACCTGATAAACTTTCTCACACACAAGAAATAGATAATAAATTCAAGTCAAATACATTACTTGAACAAACACATTATAATACAAACATAAAAAGTACTGAACATGTTACAAAAAGTACTGAAAATGTTAATAATAATTCTATAGACTTGGATAGACATCTGGTACCAAGAGATCCATCACCAGTGGCTAATTATAGAAATATTAGTATGAAGCCTCAATTATATGATGGGGATGATGACTTAAATGAGTATTTGGCTCAATTTGAAATTTTACCAGAAATTAATAACTGGGACTATATTACAAAGTCCTTGTATTTGGCAGGTAGTTTAAAAGGGGGAGCAAGAGCTCTACTTAATGAACTAAACAGAGATCAAAGAAGGGATTATGATAGTTTAGTTAAGGTATTAAACAATAGATATGGTTCAGCAGAAAGGTCTGAATTATATAGAGCAAAACTACAAACTAGAATAAGAGGGAAAGATGAGACTTTGCCTGAATTAGCACAAAGTATTAAAAAACTAACAAGACTGGCATATCCTATTGCTCATTCTACCCTAATTAGTGTTCTTTCATTAGAACATTTCATTGATGCTATAGCTGATGGGGATATAAGACTTCGTCTAAGAGAAGTTAATCCTAAAACCACCAATGAAGCTGAAACTTTGGCAGTCAGACTTGAGACTTTGAAACTCGCTGATAGACAAAAAGGGAGAATGATTAGGAAAGTGGGAGAACAAGCCCCTGATCTAAACCCTGTCAAAACAAATAATTCAGTAGACAATATAAAACACCTTAAAGATAATTTTGAGGATTTAAAGAAGGAAATGAGTTCTTTCACTAAGGAAATTAAAGATATGGTACAAAATAGACTGACCAATACAGGTTATGTGGGGGAGTTTAAAAGAAATAACCCTCAAAGTTCAAATAACTATCAACATTATCAAAATCGACAAACCAGAAATAATGGTAAATTCAATAGAAATTGGGGTAATAGTACCAATAATAATTTCAATAGGAATTATGACCAAAATACAATGAACCAGGGAAACCAATGGAGGTCGGGCTCAGGGGCCAGAGCCGGACATCTTCAAGAAGGCCCCAGACAATAAAAATTAATGAAACTTGGGCTAATAATGAGGGACTTTTTGTAAATGCTAAGCTACATAATAAATGTTTAGCATTTTTAATTGATACAGGTGCTAATGTAACAATATTGAGCAAAAAGTTTATAGAAAATGTTCAACCCTCATTATTGACGCAGACTAATCCTGTGAATGTTCATCTAGTTACTGCTACAGGTGAAACCTCACATTTTATTGGACAGATTAATGTCCAAATTTCTTTAGGAAAGAAATTTTATCAGCATAATGTATTTATTGCTGATATAAGTAATGAAGGTATCCTAGGGATGGATTTCTTAGCTGCTAATACCTGTGATGTTCATTTAAGTGAAAACAAGTTATGTTTAAAAGGAGAGTCAATTCCTTTATTTCATTATGCCAGTAATGCAAAATCATGTTGCAGAATTTCAATAAGGGAGACAACTTATGTTCCTCCAAATACTGAAATAATTGCTAAAGGCCAATCCATGGACCTTATTAGTAAAGATCTAGTGGGGTTAGTTGAACACACAGATAAATTTGTAAATAAAAATGGATTACTTTTAGCAAGAGCTATAATAAATCTGAATAAAGAAGAAATACCTCTTAGGATTGTTAATGTAAATGACACTCCTTGTACTATATATAAAGGTACTATAGTAGCTACTTGTGAATTGATAAAAGAAACAGACATTCAGGAAAATAAAGGTGTAAATATGTCTAATGTGCAACATGATATCAAAAGGGTGGCAACATTACCCTCACATATTGAGAATGTCTATGAAAGGGGCATAACTTGCTTAGATGAAAACCAACAAAAATCTTATAAAGATCTTTTGGTAGAGTTCCAAATGATTTTCTCAAAATCAGAAGATGATATTGGCTTGACCAATTTAGTGGAACATACCATAAATACGGGGGATCACCGTCCTGTCCGTCAAAGACCTAGACGAATCCCTCTAGCTAAAATAAAAGAGGCAGAAGAAGCAATTCAGAATATGGTCAAACAAGAAGTAATTGAACAATCTATGAGTCCTTGGAATTCTAATCCTGTATTGGTTAGAAAGTGATGGTAGTTTAAGGTTTTGCATAGATTTTAGGGCTGTGAATGATATAACAGTCAAAGATTCACATCCACTCCCAAGAATCGATGATACGATAGATGCACTATCTGGTGCAAAATATTTTTCAACAGTTGATTTAAAGTCAGGATATTATCAAATTCCTGTGGCTGAGAAAGATAGACATAAAACTGCTTTTTCCTTCCCAGGAGGAGGACTTTGGCAATTTAAGCGAATGCCTATGGGATTAAGCAACAGTGCCCCAGTATTTTGAGAGATTAATGGAAAGGGTGCTCTCTGGACTAACATGGAAAACTTGCTTAGTATATCTTGATGATATCATTATATTTTCAAGAACTTTTGAGAGTCACTTAGCTAATTTAAGAGAGGTGTTTGAGAGATTGAAAGAAGCTCATCTAAAACTCAGCCCTAAGAAATGTCATTTTTTGTTAAACAGAAGTGAAATTCTTATGTCATATAGTGAGTGATGAGGGGGTATCAACTGACCCTAGCAAAATAAAGGCAGTAAAAGACTGGCCTATTCCAAGAAATGTAAAAGAGGTTCGAAGTTTTCTTGGTTTAACATCTTACTATAGAAAATGTATTTACAAATATGCAGATAAAGCTAAAGCTTTACATAAAATTACTGAGAAAAATCAGAAATTTACCTGGACAGAGGATTGTCAAAAGTCATTTGATGCATTAAAACAAGCTTTGATAAGTGCCCCTATTCTAGCATATCCGACTAGGGAAGATTTCTTTATTTTGGATACAGATGCTAGTAATGTGGGAATGGGGTCTGTATTGTCCCAAGTTCAAGCTGGGAAAGAAAAAGTTATTAGCTATTACAGCAAATCGTTTAACAAACCAGAGAGGAAATATTGTGTTACAAGAAGGGAACTTCTTGCAGTAGTGGCATCTATAAAAAAAAACTTTCATCATTATTTATATGGAAGAAAATTTAAAGTTAGAAGTGATCATGGAGCCCTGACCTGGCTTTTCAATTTTAAGAACCCAGAGGGACAATTAGCCCGCTGGTTTGAAGTCTTAGCTTCCTATGATTTTAAGATAGAACATAGGGCTGGGCGATCTCATAATAATGCAGATGCTTTAAACAGGCGCCCATGTCAAGAAACTTGTTGTCCCTATTGCTTAAGAGCAGAGAGAAACTATGATAATCAATTATCTGAAACCAAGGAATCAGCTGAAAACATAAGGATTGGTACAAACAAATCCCCAGATGAGAATTGTTTAAATTGTTTAAATAAGTCAGTTGATGATTGCAATAATCTAGAAATAAATACAGTTCAAGTATGTTTTGGTCAAAATGATATTGGTCCAAATAATGAGAACAACTCAAAATGCACACCATGTATGATATGTGATTCTTGCCAATTGGTTCAAGAAGTTCAACATGAAAGAAGTATTAAAGGGAGTTCTCAAAAGGGTGAAAATATCAGAAAAAGTTTAAAACAGAACATAGTTATAGGAAAATCTTACTCAGGGAAACATGATATTCCTGGTAATCTAGAAAATGAGGGCAAAAGTGTCGTACTTCCTAAATTACTAGAACATATAAAGACCTTACAGCAAAATGATGAAATATTAAGTCAGATATTTCTTTGGAAAAGTAATAATAAAAAGCCAACTTGGTCAGATATTTCTCATACGAGTCCTGAGATAAAATTTTATTGGTCCAGATTAGATTTCTTCATTATCAATGATGAAATATTGTATAGAAAATGGGAAAGTAATAATGGTAAAAATTATGATTTACATCTAGTAATTCCCAAAAGCTTGAAAAGTTTTGTGTTAAACCAAATTCATAATACACTGACAGGAGGTCATTTGGGTGTCAGAAAAACTTTATACAAGATCAAAAAGAGATACTTCTGGTATCAAATTAGAAATGATGTAAAGAATTGGTGTTCAAAATGTGATACTTGTGCATTGAAAAAGGCACCACATAGAAGACCAAAAGCCCCTATGTGTAAATACCCAGTGGGTGCTCCTTGGGAGAGAATGGCAATTGATATATTGGGACCTCTTCCTCGGACAGATAATGGTAATAAATACATAATGGTGGTTGGGGACTATTTCACAAAGTGGATGGAAGCAATTCCAATACCTGATGCTGAAGCTAAAACTGTAGCTGGAAAATTTGTTGAAAGAATAGTTTCTATTTTTGGTGTTCCTTTACAGATTCATTCTGACCAAGGGTCAAATTTTGAATCAAAGATATTTAAAGAAATGTGTATAATCTTGGGTATACACAAAACAAGAACAACTCCTTCACGGCCACAATCTGATGGCATGATTGAAAAGATTAATTCCACATTAGAAACTATGTTATCAGCTTTTGTCAGAGAAAATCAAAGAGATTGGGACGAATATGTCTATTTATTGATGTTGGCCTATAGGTCATCAGAACATGAAAGCATAGGGACTTCACCTAATTCTATGATGTTTGGAAGAGAATTAAATTTGCCTGTAGATTTGTTATTGGGTAGATTATCTGGGAATGATTCCAATTCGGGAATGATATCTGATTATGCAACTAATCTATCTGATAAATTAGAGAAAATTCATGTCTTTGCGAAAAAGAAGTTGCAATTGTCAAGTGACAACATGAAAAAGAAATATGATATTGGATCTAAAATGCAAAATATTGTAGTAGGATCAGCTGTGTGGCTACATAATCCACACAGAACAAAGGGACTATGTCCAAAGTTACAAAGAAATTGGGAAGGTCCATACGTAGTGATAGATAAAATAAATGATGTTATTTATCGTATTAGAAAAGGACCAAAGTATAAACCAAAGGTGGTACACCAAGATAGGTTGAAACCCTACAAAGGTGAAAATCCTCCACTGTGGGAATAGGATTAATAAACAAAACAAGATACCATGCGAATGGAATATCTTTGTATCAGTAAAAGTCTATCCAGTCTAATATTAAGATAGAAATAAATAATATATATGAAATTATAAATACTAGAAATATCTCATATATTCATATATTGTCATTACAGGTTACAGTATATAGATGTGGAATTTGTGAGGACTACAATTTTGATCAGTCCATAATGTGCAAGAGGCACATGACAGAAAAACACTCAGGCTATGGATGGAGGTGCCACGAGTGCAGAATAGTGTTTGCTCGTCAGTTACCTCGACACAAAAACTGCCAAGGAGAACTGGAACTAATTAATAGGACTACCATGACATGCACTAGAGAGGAGAAGGAAGCATACGAGGAATTCCAAAGGAATAGAGGTGACAAGGTCATTCTGGTTAGAATGTCCTTTGAAGAAAAAAGGAATCTAACAAATAACCAACGAAGCAGGTCACACATCAAGGGAAAGGTCTTCAAAAACATAAAAAGCAGTCCAAAGAAAAGAACAGTATTAGAAAACATATATAAACCTGTAAAGATGAACTTTGGGGAAAAGAGAAAGGAGAAGAGGGAGGAATTCTGTAGGACTATTATACCGATATCACCAATCAAAAGTCTACCGATATCACCAATCAAAAGTCTACCAGTATCTCCAATCAAAAGTCTACCAGTAACACCAGTCAAAATTCCAGCTGCTGCTGGTAAAGCTCATAAAGAGTTAAGTAAGTCTGTGGGTCCAGCTGGTGACAATCTGTATCAGAGAGAAGAAATATCTGCAACGTCGACTAAAAAGGGAGAGATATCAATATATGTAATGGAAGAAGGAGAATTCAGTGATGAGGATGATGATATGAATGGTTTACCAAATAATAGTGACAATAAATCAAAGGACAATGATATAAATGAGGATAGAGTAAAGGTAACAGAGGTAGTGGACATTACTGATACTATTAGTAGTAAACCAGAACAATTACCGACACCTACTAGAATCTTAAAACTTATGCAAATCGATAAAGGACAAAAGACAAGATTCATGCTCAACATTGGAGGAATAAAATTTGAAACCTGTGCTAATACTATTAACAATGTTCCTGATTCCGTTTTATTTGAAATGATAAATGCAAATTCAACTGTCAAACCATACTTAGTGGAAGGAAGGTCTACCTATTTTATTGATCGTGATCCAAAACATTTTCCAGTTATTTTGAACTATCTAAGGAATGGCGGAAAATACCATAGCGACATGTTACCAAGAGACTTACGCCAATTAAAAGAATTACAAGTAGAAGCCGCCTTCTATGAACTCAAACATTTGGAACTTAACGTACAACGAAGAATTTTAGACTTGCAGCATGGACATTTTCTTATATAGAACAATGGGGGGGGGGGATATTAGACACTAATAGCATTTCAATTTAAGGGGGAGGGGGGAGAAATTTTACATATTATTATTGTGATTGCTACTATGATGAATTGTTGAAATTGTATGCTACAAAGCACAGTATTACCTTAGAAAAGCTTATGATGTCCTTATTTTGAGGCTGATAAAAAAGTTCCTTTTTTTTCTTTTCTCAGGTTTTACTGTTATATATTTAGTTATTTATCCCATAGTAGATGGTGGTGCTTTATTGTATATTGTATATTATTGAATCTAATATTTATATGTGTTACAGTTTAAGATTGAATTTTAAATTCAATATTGAATATTTTCCTCCAGATAGGAAGTTATTTTAAAATGTTATATTTGTAATAGTAATTTGTTTAAAGTTAACTGACAACTTTATCACGTTTTTATTGTATTTGCTTAGCAAATATGCTATATGAGCATTTGGGGACAAATGCTTATGGGAAGGGGGGCTATGTTACGAGTTTGCGGTTACTCGTAATCATGGTTGTTTACTTTTTGAATACTTCGGGAATTTTCACGTGTTTTGTGCAAGCAGACCCATTTGACCACTAGTTTACAGTTATCGTGAATATTTGAGGTTTGTTTATTTAATTATGTGTAATTATTACTTAATTACTAACTGTATAATGCATTTATTCATCTGTAATCCCTCACATTTCAGTTAGATACTTTATTGTTTACTACGGCAGCAATTAATATTTTAGTGTATTTGTGTATTGGCGGAAATTCTCGCGAGACGTTAGTTTATAGAGCATACATTTGATTGGCTGAGATGAGGGGGTAAGACCAATACATAGGGGTCTTGATCAACCTTCGGTAGAATCTTTTCTCATTGCTGTAAAAGAGCAGACGTATATTTTACAATCCATAATAGTAAAAATTAATAAATCAGCCTTCTTCAGCCTGAAATTATAAACATGGCTCAGAGAGGAGTAGACAAAATGAAAGCCCAATTGGGAATGGTAATTGTTTAAACCGGCGAAATTGATGCCAATATTTAAATTAGCCATGTGTTTGATTATCTGCTCTTGAGGTCAGCCTTCCTGATTCGCTAATAATCAGCCTTCAACCTAAAAACATAGTTACGCTCTATTTGTCATATATATAGTAAAGCTATTGTAAATGTTGACGGAAAATCATATTTTTGCAAAGTTTAAGAAACTTTGAAGTTAAATTATTTAATAAATATTTTTTAAAGGCTGAAGGCTGATTTTGCTGAAGGCTGAAATCAGCCTTGATCTAATTTTGTGAAATCAGCCTTCCATCTAATTTTGTGAAATCAGCCTTCATTTAATTTTGTACAAATCAGCCTTCATATGTTTTAGAGGGATTACAGTACCTATTTGTTAAACAAATATTATTGTGTAATAATTATAGTATATTACTATTTAAATTATATCTACATAAAGTAGAATTGAACTTATCCTGACTTATATTATTTATCAACCTATAGCCACTTCAAAGGATCCATGCAAATTATTGTTCCTGTTTCAGCCTTCTAATATTTCCCTGAGTAAACTCAGCTGAAGGGGGCTAAACGGCAACAGTATATAATTTGGAAAAATCATCGCTTACAAAATTTAATTCTCAAAAGTTGTGTTTTCAGTTAAAAATAAAGATTTAACCGAATTATTGGATTTGGAAATTTCTGAAAATAATATGTTGGTGAACAAACTGCATTAAGTTTCATTGATGCAGGTTGTATACTTTTGGAGTAAGCATGCTTAACATCTCAAAACAACTTTTGACGGACGGACGGACAAAGTTAAAAGAAAACGTATAGGACCCCAACATCTGCCGATGCGAGACATCGGCGCCTTATCAGATTTTTGGTTACTGTTTTAATAAATTCTAATTTTTCCGATATTAATTTGTTAGGCATATCGTTTCTGGTGTGTGTTGGCCATGTTGACAGTATTTCTGCCACTTCATAATTTATACTTGAATGCATATATATTAGGACTAGAAGATTGCTCTAAACTACCTAGGACGAAAAAAAAATATATAAATTAATTAATGTCATCCTCGGAAACCCAGGGGTGCCTCGGTCGCATACTCCATCATCATGATGGAACAGTACGCGACGGAGACACCCCTGAATGTCTTAGGATGGTTACATGTATGTGATTCGTTATATTACTGTGTACCTTGCCGGGATGTCAAAATCATTCACATCTTTCCAGTTGGCTGTTAATAGTTGCATCTTAATATCTGCAATTTGGAATCTTGCAGACTTGATATATCTGGCTACGGAGGGGTGCTGTCTTTGCTAGTTACGGTCGAAACTGAGCTTGCATGTTCACTGTCATCAATTCTTTCTGGCAAAGACTCTTTGGAAATAGGTTCGTCTGTTGAAGCGATTTTGTCTGAAGAAACTTTCGTTTATGTTGAAACAGGTTTAGTGAAGAAACTCAATTGTTTTCCATTTAGCCTTTTCACGTTTCGACGTCTTGTTGTCATTCAACGCCGGAAAGGTCACGTACCAGAAACGATGACGGGTGTAACTCATACTAATGATACGGCCGTAACGTCATTTGAATACAATTTGAAATGCCGTAATTTTTATGACATTGAATTTTCACAAAAAGCCAAAACGAAACTTTGTTTTCCATTTTTTTAAATTTTTATGATTTCTTATTTATGTTATTTTTTTTTTAGCACGCCGATGTGCACGCAACTGCGTGTTGGCGTATAGGGAGCTACGCGCCTGTCCATGATATAGCTGAAATATTGTTGAAAGTGGCGTTAAAACACCAAAAATTAAATCGGATCAAACTGGGTTTGCTTTGTGTTTGAAATTAGTCCACTTTGCTGCAATGATGTAATAACTGACTGAGTAATTGTTGGGATTGCTGCTGTTAAAAGTTCATTAAACCATTACTTTACTGAGTTATGAACATTTCTGGCAAGAGGTTTTTGTACTGGCTCTCTTGTACTCTTAGTAGCTAGACGCCTTGACTTGCGTGGTGGGGGATGCGATTCGTCCCTATTATCGCCATCACGGCTTAGCTGAAAAATAAACAATTAGTCTGTTTAATCTATCCAGCCATCTTCAGATTTATCGCTTGCATGACACAAAATTAAATTACTGAATGGTTTGTGTTGGGAAGCTTACAACTGCAAGTCAATAAATAACAGCCTCTTCATTTTACGAGTATGTAATTAGGGTAGGCAGGATAACAATAACATACAAAATAGAGGTATTGAATTATTCTTAATATGCAGTATCATTCCTTTTATGTTTATTTATAAAAGCTAATAACAAAATAACAATAGCAAACTGTTAAATATTATAAAATGTATAAAATTATGTGTTTAAATTAGAATGCAGTTGTTATACATGATCAATATATGACAAGTTATGTACATAATATAGTGTCACATTTGACCAAATATCGTACCTGTCAATATGTAGCCTGTCCAGTAAATATCCACGATCTTAAATCAGTTGTGTCTAACCGGTTGTAAGCACAGTCCAACATTTAACCAGTTTCTGTTTTTAAAAATCCATTTCAATTCCTGTGCTAATCCGCTTTGAATACCCGCTTCGCTCACTGTTAAATGAGGTGGTACTGTATGGAACAAAGAATGACGAATATATATCGATGGTGGTGAAATTTCTTGGACGACATCTTCAAAAAATGTATGAAAACGGTATAAAGATCAGTTAAAAAGGTTAATTCTCTGAATTCAACTGCCTCTTGACACCTCTTTTTCATTTCCTGCCTTTGTATTTTCTCATTTTCCCTCTGTTCATTTCTAAGTACGTCTCGCTCCTGCTGCGTGCCTAACCGATACGGTAACGTACCGTAAATATATCTAAATGCATAGTTTTTCACTTTCTCCTTTGTAATCAACGGAGCTGGCTTACTTCTCTTATGAATGAGTAGTACATCACGTTTCACGAACATATAACTGTTGAAGCGGCTGTTGCACAATTGACAGATGTGTATAGTTGTGTGTTCCACGTGAACCTTACTCCAATGGTGACGATAACTACTACAGTTGGGGCATCTGTACGTACAGTTTGGTACGTTACACGTGGGCTCGAAAATGTTAAATACTGGTCGCAGTTTGTTGTTAAATTTTAAGTATTCGTCGGCATCGACTTCAATTTCAAATTCGTTTTCAGTTGCCATCTGTAATAACAGCAGAATAATAAGAAATACAATAAATATATAGGAAGACTACTATGCCTCCTGGCCATATGATATGGTTAAGACTAGGGATGTCAAAATTTTAGGAAATAGATACTCGAATACTCTCGATAAAATATGCGAGGTGAAAATGTCAGATTACGGCGGTTTTATAGTTGTGGACCTGTGATGTGATCTTCTAAGATCAATTAATTTAGTCACTGTTGTTGTAGACTTAACTTCCCTTACCCCAAATATCATTTATAAAGGCTTTTTGTTCGCGTGATCGTCTATTGTGCAAATAAGTTGATCAAATCACATTTCAAGTCCACTTCTTGAAAGATCTTGCAGTACTGTTGACACGTCAGCCATCGATTCCCAATGTGACTTGTTCATGGAGTAGAATGCCCTTTGCACGTGAAGCGGTCTCTTTGGTTTTACCCTTCTCGACGAATAACCGCAACAACGCAATACCTATCGGGGGACGGCGTCCATCCCTCGAGTGGCGGCTATGCACTTCTGTGCAAGGAGCTGTCAAAGGTTTTAAGCTGGTGCATGTGGCGACAGAGCAAACTTTCCTAATTCATTAGTTTTGGCATTAAACGTTTCAAACTCAGTTTTCAAAATTTTCAGTTTTGTTAATATATATAATGCACCAGTCACAACATGGACTTCGGGAAACTAGCATACAGGCACATCCATTCAAAAACTGAAGCTAATGATTAAATAGACAATTTTATGACGTCATAAACGACTTCTGGTTCTAGATTAATATATCTCCAGCATTTTAGAATCCGTGTTTCATGGTGATGCCTGATAGCTAGTTTCTTGTTTGGCTTTCAATGCATTACATGTTAAAATACATCGGTAAATGAATAAGCCATATAAGTCACCCAAACAACTAGTCAGTCCACAGCTGCAGGAGTTCAGAGACGTGGCAAAGTCAAAACACAATAATGTTAGTGTAAAAAAACATCGGTAAATGAATGCCGAAGCAACAAGTCAAAGTCGAAACACCGAAAGTAGATAAAAATGACTATAACAACAAAAATACAGAGTATGTACCAAATAGAATATAAAAACCAAAGAGACAACTTCACGTGCAAGCGGTTCAACAACCATTGATCTTCTCAAGTCACAAACCTCAGCACTGCAAAAACCTCCTACAAATTTGGAGGTAGCATCAGGTTCTCCGTAATAGGAAACTTCCGGTCCTCAGGGTGACTTCTGTGCAAGGAGATGCCAAAGGCTTTAAGCTGGTGCATATAGCGACAGAGGAAACTTTCCTAATTCATTAGTTTTGGCATTAAACGTTTCAAAATCAGTTTTAAAAATTTTCAGTTTTGTTAATAGATATAATGCAAAAGTCACCACATGTACCTTTTGCATCAAGTTTTTTTTTACCAATATTGACCATCTCATTATTTCCATTATTTTGACTTTGTACAACATCTCGTTTTGCCTACTTAACTCATTATGTTTTTGTACTGAAAACAATTTTGCTGGAAGGGAAGTTACTAAGAAATATTAGTAGCAGAAACATCTCCGCTGATGATATTTTACCACATCGTAGATACAACGCGCACAATGCTGGTGATGATGTTAGAATGTTATGCGATCTTTTATCTGTAGCAGGCGTAACGGAGGAACAACTACAAGAACATAGTTTTCTTGTGACTAACGTTGAAGACCGCAAGAAATTCGCAAGCCAAAAGAAAACTCTATTGGACACTTACAATTGTGTTATTCGGGAACAGATAATGTCTTATCAAAAAAGACTTTCCCTAGTGCCGAGCACTATTATCAGTACCGTAAAGCCCAGCACCACAGCAAGACAGCCCTTAGCCGCCGCATATTACAAGCACCAACTGCATCCCAGGCCAAGTTCTTCAGTAAGAAAATCCGCCCAAAATTTTCAGTTTTGTTAATAGATATAATGCAACAGTCACCACATGTATCTTTTGCATCATCTTATGCCATGGGGGATACAATTTTAAAATTGTTGTCACATAATTAAATCAAGTTTTTTTTTACCAATATTGACCATCTCATTATTTCCATACATAGAAAATAGGTCTTTTCATTATTTTGACTTTGTACAACATCTCGTTTTGCCTACTTAACTCATGATGTTTTTCTACTGAAAACCATTTTGCTGGAAGGGAAGTAACTAAGAAATATTAGCAGCAGAAACACCTCCGCTGAGAAGGCTATGCAAACCAAATGTTTGTTTTTCAAGTCCAGTGCTGTCTAAAGTGCTTAATAATATTTATCTAGCACGCGTGTAAGATAAAGGTTTATTGACCTTACATAGACAACTTGAATCTGTCTTTTTTATGACAGATATTGATCTGAAAATAAATTCATCAGATTTTATACCAATGTCAGCCATGCTTAAATGGTGTTCTAAAATAGTTACTGGGCAAGTTGCACCACCAGTTCTTGCAATTATTACAGTATTCCCTTGTCTGTATACATTAGTTTTACTCTTTTCTAATAATAGTTCAATATGTGATTGAAACAACTTGATGTTAGAGAGTTTTATATGAGCTAGGTAGGTCATCGTATCCTAAAAAGCAAGCATAACTAAGCAGCATTAAGCAACATATTCTGATTGTTCGAATGTTATGCGATCTTGTATCTGTAGCAGGCGTAACGGAGGAACAACTTCAAGAACATAGTTTTCTTGTGACTAACGTAGAAGACCGCAAGAAATTCGCAAGCCAAAAGAAAACTCTATTGGACACTTACAATCGTGTTATTCGGGAACAGATAATGTCTTATCAAAAAAGACTTTCCCTAGTGCCGAGCACTATTATCAGTACCGTAAAGCCCAGCACCACAGCAAGACAGCCCTTAGCCGCCGCATATTACAAGGACCAACTGCATCCCAGGCCAAGTTCTTCAGTAAGACAATCCGCCCAAATACAACATGGCAAGACCAACGCTTATAAGGAGCCTGCTCCAACTCAAGTAAATATATAACAGGTTGACAATAATGGCGAATTGTCTTATTATTCAGCTCTCTCTGGGCCATTCCTCCTTTATACGTTTTACATAAGCGTCCCACAAATTCAACGTATTTCCCATTTTTATCTTCTCCTACAGAAAATTTGTCACACTCTTAAGTCGCGATGTTCGTCATGAGCATGCAAGCAAAAAACAATTGACAGTTGAAAAAAAAACATCGTAAATTGCAGAATTTCGGCAGTTTTGTCTCCAAAAACGACATTTCCCCAATTTAAATGTCTGGCAACACAGGCTCCGCCTTCTTGACTTTAGTACCGAATTCTCTGTTTAACAAATCATTCATTCTACAGTCCAGGATCTTACGAATGTCAGCAAAGCGAAAGTCCTTCGTGTCAAGAAAGTTCTTGTCATGAACATTATTGTCCCTTAAATGACGCAATTATCCACAAACTATATAATACAAAAAACGTGGGAGATATATTCGGTTGTATAATTTTAACTCCGGGTCTAGATGGAGTCCTCTTTTATTACAAAAGTGCATCCCTACAGCTTTTAAGCTGGATAATTTAAATCCATTCTCCATTGCCCATGTTTCTATATCATTTAGACATAGTTGTAATTGTCTTTCAATGTTGTTTATATTCTTGCCCCGATAACATAACAGGAAGTCATCTACATAGAGAGAGCAATGGTCGGTGGTTCTCTCCGGCTTCCTCCACCACTAAAACTGGTCGCCATGATATAGCTGAATTATTGTTGAAAGTGGCGTTAAACACCAAAAATCAATCAATCCAACCATTAAGTAAGGGACAACGATTTGTAGGCTGTGAAAATGAATTTTTACCGGGATGTGATTTAGTTTTTAAAGTACAGATGGTAGGGATTACCACACGGAAATGAATGCTGCGATTTTTGAAAAATGAGTAAAGGAGCAATTAGAACCTTGTAGTTATGGACAAAGCGTCCTATCATATTGTCAGCGAGGAAGGCACAAAATCACCAACTTCAAATTCATGAAAAGGAGATATGATAAACTGGCTAGAAAAAAAACAATGTTTCTTTTGACAAAAAAAGTAAAAAAAATGAAATAATTAAGAACAAAAAGTATTAAGATTGCCACCATATCATTGTGAGTTCACTCAAATTGAACTAATATGGGGATATTTGAAAGGTTACATTGGAAGGGAAAATGGCTTAATGCTTGCAATCATGTAAAAATAACATTGAGTTACAGTGTTGGAAGGAAGATGGAATAAATTTCAAAAGTGGTTATAAATCTTGAATCTGATAATGAAAGTGACAGTGAAAATAATGATGATGATACGATGGTGATTTTCATAATCTTTGGTTATTCAGAAGTTAAGATTTCCAAGAAAAAAATTTGTTTGCTGCATTATTTTTCAGTTAATAGCCTTATTTCCATATTTAGTGATTTATTTAAAGAAATGGCGCCAAAATATACTATATTTAGACACTTTTCAAAGGTCGAGAAACATGATTTACTTTTGACATAAAATGTTTTTTGTATCAAATATCGCAAGAAACATCATTTAGGAACCCCAAAAATCCCATGTTACGATTTTTTAGCATTTTGGCAAATTGCCAGAGAGGTTCATACTAAGGCTGTTAAAGTTAAGATGAATATGTTACATGTAATCAATATAAGTTTTCTCTTAAGATCATATTTTTAAGTTTAATTTTCCAATATTTTTTCAAAGATGCATATTAGCTTTAAGATACCTGACATTATTGAGCTTGGCAAATAATGGAGAATTAGTTAAAAATGCTGCCAAAATCTCCATAAAATGTAATTTTCATCCCTTGATATATAAACAGAAATGCACAAGACAAGACAATAATTTATATGATATTTATTCAATTTATGTTGAAAAATATTTTTGGTAGAATGCAAGTTTATTCTGCTATTATTTGCAAAATAAATAATGAATTACTCAATGGTAACCTCACTACTACTTTTTTGAATTGTCTCCCTTAGTGGAAATCTTTAATCATTGACAAGATGGCGGCCTCTAGTGAAGCACAGTTTCAATTCGGTGACGGTGCGATTTTTCTCATCTTGGAGGCTGTGGCAAATCCAACCACTACACAAATAACAAAGTAGACCAAATTGATAACTGTACAAAAGATACAACCACTCATCTCAACCGTCTGCACAGTATTGATGTATCGAGAGCAAACTTTCCAGAAGGACTTGATTTTATACAGAAGCGGTATTTTTTCAGTTGATCGTGCCGCAAACAGTTTGACAATATGTCCGTGGCACAGATACTTTTTTGCAATTTATTGGCGTGAAAATTCTATTAAATGTCAATTCAAAGGACATCCAGTTGGCAGCAAGGCAAAGGCTGATAGAGGAATTACACCAACCCTGTCCAAGGAACACTCGCTTTTGACAAAGACAACTTATTCCAGAAGGATCAGGTAAAAGTCAAATATACAAGTCTTTGTCAGTGAAGATAAATGCAATCCCTTTTCATGCTTGATTTATGACTCAGGAGTTTTGAATGTGCATATATGTATTGCAATAGACACCAGTCCGAGTTAAATAGACTTTTGAAGTCACTGTTGTGCCACTCTGAACAGGAACTTTAAATTACACTCCCTGCTCTGAAACACAATGAAAATTCTAATTATTTCAGTGTTTTCTCCAGACCAATATAGGACTGCACTTTGCAACACTATATTTCTTAGCACTGCTAAATGTGCAATGTACCTGACTTGGAACATGAAGAAAATCATACAACTTGCACAGGTATTGTACATGTACCTTCATAATTGTTAGTTACAGATTGCAAGCATTATCTGAACTCCTTATCCAGTCCAATAATAATTTACCTCTGCGCATCTGTCTCTACAACTACTGTAACCTTGGAGGACATGTAATGGTAGCAATCTGATATTTTGTCACTTCAGTGGTGTATTAAATGCTAAGTTGGGATAAGCTATTGATGGTTGATTTTGACTGGGTTTCAATGGCTCATTTAGGATTAGAATTGCTCTATGAAAATGTATATTACAGATTCTCAGTTTTCAGCTTATATCTCCAAAACTATAATAGATTACTAATGAAGTTATAATTAAAGTTCTTTAATCATGTTCACCCTGTGTCAGAAACCTACATGTATATTGGGTAGACTATTTAACCACAATCTAATTAAGCGATGTGTCAAGCTTGAATATAGTGTCATTACTCCCCACACTGATCAGGGTGTGACTTTTGTGGTTGTATCCATCTACATGTGTATCCTCTGAAAAGCATTTTATTGGTTTTCAGGTCTAAGAAGATTATTGAGTATGTTCATTTATTTTATTCTTTCAGATAATGAAACACTTGAAGATTCACAGCAATCAACATTAACCCAGACCACCAGCAATCCTATTCAGACTGGGAATTTTGTTTTATATTATCTTAACTGACTCTGGTATTATTACATTCAAACGAGCTAATTAGTTTGCAAAGAAAGTCCTATTGGTTTAGATACCTTAAATGGAAACTAGTCAAGATATGGTTAATTATACTGCAATTGGTAACTTTACAGCATTGATAAAGGGGGTCGTATAAACTTTTGCTTTATACTGGACAATGTCCTGTATAAAGCATTTAGGCCACGCCCCTTTTTTGAACTTTTGCTTTAAACTGGACAATGTCCTGTACAAAGCACTTTTTTAAATGGGGCCCATGACGGGGAATACGAATTTTAATTATTTCTTTTATATAGAAAACAGTGAGAAAAAAATGTAGTATTGCAGTATAAAGACAATATAGGTACGGTGTCTTTTTATTTGTATTCGGCACGAAACAGGGGAACTGCTCAGCAGAGCCTCGCAGTACCCCTGTTTCTTAGCCTCATCCAAATAAATCTGATATAAAAAGACACAATACCTATATTGTCTAAATGTTAGGAATTATAACCCACTTGTAAGAGCGGGCATACTGCAGTCGTCATGTCAGTCTGTTGTCTGTTTGTCTACAAACAATTTGGGCCACACTTGTCTCGGCTACTACTGGGCAGAATAATTTCATATTTGATGCACAGCTTTGACCTGATGGGTTGAAGGTTTTCTTATATTTTCATTTCTGTTGGATTTCAACTTTTGTTTGATTATCTTGTTCAAATTTGAAACGAGTGGGAGTATCCTTAGCATGACATTGTGTGCAACCTCTTTTTTCTTTATTGTAATTTTTTCAGTTACAGTGTAACCTGTCTAAACCAAACCCTTTTCGGATTGAAGGATTGGTTTGGTTTATGCAGGTGTTCGGTTTACACAGGATCAAAATGCATTGAAACTGATATGAATAGACTTCAGAAGATGTCTGGTTTAGACAGGTTTCCGGTTTGTTCAGGGTTCGGTTTATACAGGTTTCACTGTATGTATTTTTCATTTAGATCCTTCCAAAATTTTTTATAAAATGTCCACGATTTGTCACATTTTCCATGCTCATATAGATCTGTAACATGAGTATTCATTTAATTTTGCAATTGTCTTCGTTTAACATACTAGGATGTTTCATTACCGATGTTAATGGTCAACATTTCTAATACTATAAATACTAGAATATTACAATGTCTGCATCAAAGTAATCAAATTATCTGTGTATATTCTTTTTGTTACATGTAGTTGTACAATAAATGGTTATGCAATTTGGAATATTTCTGTTTGTCTTTGATAAAAACAAACAAAAATGGACTTCAAACCACATTTGATTCACATGTTCTAATTGTGGAATTGTTGGAGATTTTAATATGAAATTAGATTTATTTTTTTTATTTTGGTGTTTAATGCCACTTTCAACAATATTCCAGATATATCATGGCGACCAGTTTTAGTGGTGGAGGAAGCCGGAGAGAACCACCGACCATGGGCAAGCAACTGGTAAACTTTATCACTTGCGGCTGGCAAGCAACTGGTAAACTTTATCACTTGCGGCTGCGAGTCGAGTGCACCCTTTTTTGTAATTTACAAAACCTGGCGCGAACCCACGCCGTATTGATGATAGGCTTGTATGAGTTGTTAGATCCAACGACCTAACTCATTATTGAGCCACCCGGGCCCCAATGTGAAATTAAATTTGGATAAATCTTAACATTGTTGTGTAGAAAATAAAATGCATGTTGCTAATAAGGAATAGTCCATTCAAAACTGAGAGAAAATGTCCCTCTTTTGCTTTATATTATGTGCAAGATTGTGCGAATCACACACTTTGTCTGCATTTTCACAACATTATTTAGAAGAAAATGCCCCTTTTTACCCCAAATTTAATGTTTTTTATTATTATATTTGGGCAAAACTGAGATACTAAATACATAATACTCATTTTACATTAATCAAGTCATTAACTGTTATGCATTTTGACTTTTGTAAACATTTGTAGTTTTATTGAAACCTTTATAAAAATCGAAAATATACCAAAATTGCTATCATCCACATGTTTTAATTGTTATTTTTCAATATGAAGTGATTATTTACCGAGCACCAATTTCTTGTATTTGGTAGATAAATATATAATCTTCATGTGATATGGCATATTACTGAAATCAAAACATGATCTTAAAGAGATTGAGGCTTTTAAAAATCGTCAAAGTTTGCTGATTCAGCACTTTTTCAAAACCATGCGATATGGAATTGCGAATGAGTCTATTGAAAAATGTTAAAACTTTAAGATTTTTCTAAATTTTCTTTCTTTTTTGATGGTTGATTAGAATATGTGTTAATAATAAGCTCTTATTTTTCAATAACAATGAATAATTGCATGTCAAAACACCTTAAAAAGGGCCTAAAACAGACTTCTGGTAGTACACAAAATGACCATTATAGATTAATCTGCATACACAAAAAACGGCTTGATATTTTTTCAAAATATTTTGCCTAAATAATAGTAACCTATAAGGTATCTTATATGCAAAATATCAGACCAATTGGAATATTTTGGATTTAGACCATTTTGCATGGTTTTCTCACAGACTGGCTCTTAAATGTAAGTAAATTTAGAGATCTTTTTAGTGTGTGTTTTATGACTAGTTGATTATATTTTACCCATTTCGCCATGTCTTGCCTATAAAGTTGACAAAACAATCAGTATTATTTTTTTAAAACAGAGTTTTGCTGAAATGTTTCAGATATAATAAGAATAAGTGTATTGTTATAAAGGGTTGCCTTTTGTTGACCATCAGCTATCTTTTATAGAAAATGAATATCCATGGAAAATTAATATACCCTACAAACAATTTTCAACATATATTTCATGTATGTCTTTTTAAAACCAGATATTTTGTAAAGAACCATCCAATGCACAGCAAAATTTGCCTACAAATGTTTCAACTGTTTCAGACAGGAATAATTGTGAAATGTTTTTCCTGTAGTGTCCTATGTTAAATTTGTCCTCATGATCATCTTGGATTTCCGATTTTCAGAGAAAAAAGATAATTTGTAAGGGACCATTCAACGATTACTCATGTTCAGTTTGGGTTCAATCAAATATCTAGCTTGTGAGATGAATGACTTTTTTTTATTTGTCCTGCATCGGTGGCCATCTTAGATTTCCGATGGACAAAAACAAAACTGTTTTAAGAGGGTCAAATATGAGATATTCCTACAAAATAGCATGTTCATCCCATGTGTGGTTTCAGATAAGATTTTGAAACTTCAGCATTAGAAAGAATTGATTGATTGATTTATGGTGTTTAACTCCACATTCAACAATATTTCAGCTATATCATGGCGACCAGTTTTAGTGGTGGAGGAAGCCGGAGTACCCGGAGAGAACCACCGACCATGGGCAAGCAACTGGTAAACTTTATCACTTGCGGGTCGAGTGTACCCTTTTTAGCTCACCTGACCCAAAGGTTCATGTGAGCTTTTGTCATCATTTTGCGTCCGTCGTCGTCCGTAAACTTTTCATACTTTCTTCTTCGTTGAAACCACTAAATTATGAGTTGTTAGATCCAGCCACCCGGGCCCCCTGAATCCAATAAAAAACATGATTGATCATTTGGAATTGAAATCTCTAAAGACGTGGATGCTGAGAAGACTCAAGGCACTCAATGATCAATTAAATGAACAGAGTCAAGGTCATATGAGAAGACTCAAGGTAATCAATGATAAGTTATCCACAGGGTAAGTATATAATAGTTTGATTTGTCATATCTTTTGGTAGATTAAAAGAGCTCTATGATTGACCAGTTGATATTGAACCTACATGGTAGTGTGTTATCATGTGACTTGTCAGATGACATGTGACATGTTTAATGAGTCATCTGATAGTTATGACAATTTGATTTGATTTTTGGTCTTTAACGCCACTTTCGACAATATTTCAGCTATATCATGGTGACCAGTTTTAGAGGTGGAGGAAGCCGGAGAGAACCACCGACCATGGGCAAGCAACTGGTAAATTTTATCACTTGCTTCTGCGAGTCGGGTGCACCTTTCTTGTCATTTACAAAGCCGGGCGTGAACCCACGCCGTATTGGTGATAGGCTTGTATGAGTTGTTAGATCCAGCGACTTAACTCATTGAGCCACCCGGGTCCCTGAAAAACTTGTAATGTTGAGAATCACCCATGTAATATATCTACCATGTTTGGTTCTAATTGGGCCTGTGGTTAGTAAAAAATAGTTTTAAATGTTTATGGACGAAGATGAATGCTAAATGACGGCAATAGCTAATTTTTGTTTTAATACTTGAAAACTATCATTTGTAAAATAATTTATTGTATTATTTCCATTAAAACCTACAGAAAACATTCTGATTAGTGTCATAAGTTTGATGCAAATCCAAAAATATTTTAACAGAGAAAGTGTGTTTTTAAATGAATAAATAGGGTAATTTTTATAAGTTTACATATTTCTGTCAAGATAGTGTGATTGTAATGAGATGTTTGTTGGATACTTTTTTGTATACTAAGGTTTAGTTTTGTGAATAAACGAGCGATTTATCGATTGGTTATAATCTCATTAGCACATGCACACGTGACCAACTTTCCCGTCGTAAATGTACATTTTGATGAATTATTGTCTGCTCGAATTTGGCAGCATGAATTGTCTGCGACATATTCCGCAAACGTAAGTATAAATACCTGTCTTCCAATCAAAGTATACTACGGTATTTGTACTCTTAGACATATCAGAATTGAAATAATTAATGGAAACTAGAATTAATGTGTTTTGAATTTTATCATGGGTTGGCGGATATTGGTAAATTTTATCCCTCTAAAGCACACCTGGCAGTGTGCTTAACATATAAAACAAATATCGGTCTCATGAGCATCTGCCATTCCATTGAGTTAAATAGATGATATTGACAATCCCTGCTGTATGTGAGCAACATCTAAATTAATTTGAAGTTGGAAGCATGAATCCATCTCGTTTCAACAATGTCATTGTTGAAAATTTATTTTGCCAGCAAACAGGAGTCTATAATGGAAATAATAGCAATCCCACTTATATAACTACTGCAAATCTGTTAATCATGTTCTACCGGGAAAATATTTATGGAGTTTCCCCTCTGGATACAGACGATAGCTTGAAGACGACCTGCAGGGCAACCGTGCGCCCACCTATAGTTGATCGTGGTGATTCTGATATGGACGACGACGCAGCAGATCCCGACTTCGAGCCGAGTAAGAAGCAACGTTCGCCCTCCTCTTGTGCAAAAAGGCTGAGGAAGGCTCGCGTTGCCCGAAAGGGGTAGAGAGCGACGAGGAATGTGCCGTTTCTCCGCCGACGACGACGTACAGATACAACTATACTTTGGACAAGGTGAAAGCTCTCGCCAACAACAAGGTGTTATATGACACGGCCCCCTTCAACAAGTTGCCACTATTCGACAGATTTAGGGAATATCTGTCAGAGCATCTCGTGAAGGCGAAAAAGAATGCCGATATGATAGTCTCCAAGGCAAAGGCTATTATGTGGTTCACCAACGCCAACACACAGAAGGAGAGTCCAGAGTGCAACCTCAACCTCTTGAACAAAACAAGCATCTGTGAATTCAAGAGGCATCTTGAGTCATTGAACTTTGCCAACAGCACCATTCGGATGTACTTACAGGCGACATTTACATTCATCCATTGGCTGAAATACTGGGACGAGTCAGTAGGTAAGGTCCAGTTAGAGCACTGTGATAACGCTATAACGTGCCTTACTATGGTTATACAGGGTGTGTCCAAGACGGCCAGACAGGACACTCGCCAAGATAAGTGTACGGACATAGGCAGGACAGCACCACCCACTCCGTGGGAGATAAATGCTGTCCTGAGGAAGGCATCTCCTTTGGTAAGTATGATAGTTGATAGATGTGTAGCGGCTGGCAGCGTCAACAGTGACGATTTATACATGATGAATGCGTATTTCTGCGCGGATGTATGTATTCATCATGCCCAGAGAACTTCCATGGTCGAAAACCTTAGGAAGGCAGAGTTTGACGTTGCCCAGCCAGTGAGGAACAGGGAGACGGGTAAGACAGATTATATTGTTAGGGTGGCTGATCATAATACAGCCAAGTCTTCCCTATGGGTAGTCACACTTGAGCCCCATATTCATGAGTTTCTCGGTAAGTATGTCATTATTAGGCAGCGTATACTGGATTCTGTAAATCCAGTTCCCCGACCTGCATCTCAGCTGGGAAATAGCAAAGGGGGACCATACACCAAGGTCAGTGAGGCCGTGGCTCGACTTCATAAGATGTGTGGTTTCAATGTTGCCTTTACCAACAGGGATGCACGTCGGTCTTTGGAGACATGGTCTCAGAACCTTCGCCAGAAGGACGATTTAGCATGGTATATAGCGCACTCTACTGAGGTTGCTAAGAGGCACTATACTGCCCCTGGCCAGTAAGACGTGTAGTGCAGTGATTAACGCGCTGATCGAGTATAGCCAGGGTAAGGATAAATTAGTAGATAGTCCCGAATCCCTTAGTATCCTCTTTGGCGCACACAAGTCAGGAGAGAGGTAAATGCTTCGTCTTCTGACGACATTATAGACCATAGGGTTGTCGAAAATGCTAAATATTATCAGCAGAATAAAGCCAGACCCGACACCCTTCACAGGATAAATGTTGCCGACGGTGTTTTGTCGGTTCTAAACATGTCTGTTGAAAGTCAGTTTATTCAGGAAGTGATTACCACTAACCCGTCTAAGTCCCCCAGCATTATATTATACACGGACCAGCAGATGACTATGTTTAAATCTGCCGTTGTATCTGGCTCTGTTATAGGTGTTGACAGGACTTTTAATTTAAGTTCCTGTTATTTGACACCAATTTGTTTCCAAAATTTTAATTTGGTTAACAAATCTTCTACTCCTCTACCAGTCATGCTCGGCCCAATTCTTCTGCATTGGGACGGGAGTTTCAACTCTTACCATAGGTTTTTATCCCATTTACAGTCGAAATTGGTGGACACTGACCAATCAAAATTAAGTTTTGGCTCAGACGAGGAATTCGCAGCTGTTAAGGCTCTTAATCTGTGTTTTCCTCGTGCTACGTGTGTCCTTTGTGTAAAGCACTTAAAGGACAACGCTATTGACAATCTCATGAAATCATTACCTCAACCTGAGGTTACCGAGATTGTCAGCCAGCTCTTCTGTCCGTCAGGCATTTTAAGCTCGCAGGACCAGGTCACTTATGACAACTGACGGACACATACGACATCCCATACTTGACGGACATACTCCTTCCTAATCTGGAGCAGTACGTGTTCATGCCCCGTCTGCGACATCCCTGGCTTCCTCGACTTTGGTACAACAATTGTAACGAGTCATACAACAATGTGATCAAGCGGAGTACTAACCGGATCGTCCGAAATTACCAGATTTTACCACAAAATTGTATGATCTCGAACAAGACCAAAGTCGGAATATTAGGGGCGCTCTGCATGGCACCGGCAAATACAGTTTAGCAGCTCATGCTGCTATTGTTAAGGTTTCCCACCAAACCTGGACACAGCTGACTCCAGAACAGAGGTCAAGGAGACTTTTGAAGTTATTGAACTTCATACATAAACAAACGGACTGTCAGACATCAACAGACGGACACTTGACAATCCCTGCAGTTTCACGGGTTGCACAAAAACCCGGACAGCGAAAACGCGTTAAAAGCTGCAAAACCCAGTCAATAGACAGTAAAAAACCTAGATTGACGAAAATTTTCTATTTGTAGTAACGAACTGTCTATGGCAATTTCTATTTTAGTAACTATTGAGCCTGCTGGAATTTCTATTTCATAGTAACTATTGAGCCTGTTGGAACTTCTATTTTTAGTAACTATTGCGCCTATCGGAATTTCTATTTTTAGTAACTATTGAGTCTGCTGATTTTGAATTTTCTATTTTTAGTAACTACTGTGTCTGTTAAATTTTTATTTTTAATAAATTTAATAAATTTCCCACATATGTAACTTTATGGACTTGCGAATTTAGATGCTCACCTGCAAGACAGGGGAGTTACAGACATTACAGACGGATTACTAAACTATTTTTGTTAGTAGTTTTATTTAATAAATTCTTAGTCCTTTAAAAAATTGGAATAAATAATACTTTTTAATTGAAATATCTTTCAGGGGCCCACCCTCACATGTTCATGGCCTTGACGTGAGGCCTCTTCCATTATTTACAATTAATTTGAAAACAATGGTTGTCTAACATGAACAAATCAATTCATTATTAATTAAAGACAATCTTCCTGAGACTTCAGCATTTCTGTGCTATTCCGGATTTGTTCCAAAATTAGTGTAGACATTGTTGTCATTCCTTTATCCCAACAACTACTGAACAATCTACACTTTACATCACTTTCATTTGACACAATTTTATTACATATATCTGTTTTCTCTAATGTACACCAACACAATAACTATAACCATTGATTTATATACAGTATTCACATATTAAATCAACATAAATCATACCGGACTCTGTTGTCCGCCATTTTGAATACCGGACTCTATTTACATATCATCTTGTATATATGAATATTTCCACGTTACTTACTATTTTATTCAATCTTTGGTTAAATGCATATAGATAAACACATATACAATAATAATCAATCATTAAATGTACAGAATACATGCTGTAAATCGACGATATTCCTACCGGACTCTATATCCGCCATTTTGAATCTGAACGATTGCCGATCACCTTGTATATTTAAATAAAAACCTATTATTTATTATTTATTTTGTTGGAGATTATAAGAAATATACAAAAACAACCAATACCACAGGAATACATCATTTAATATACATATAAACTAATATTTTGCCTCCGGAATCTGTTTAGTGATACCAGTGTCTTGTTGGTTACTTGGGCTATCGCTCTTATGCACTGCCTTTGTTCTTTCTGATTAATTATTATCAGTGATTGTGGTATTAATTAAATACAATGAATCTCCATTATTTCAAACACACTGGAGAACAATAAATTAAACTCCTAATTAGTGTTGTAACTATGTAAATGTCACAGAGGTATTCACGATTGACAGAAAATGACATTGTCGTCTTTGTTCTCTGTAAATAGCGACGATACATCAATGGGAGATAACTCCAGAATTTAACATTTTGTTGTTTCCATTTTAGCGCGAAAATAAACGGTCTCGGATGGCATCGTCCTACGGGGTTTTATATGAAAATGGTAAAGGAGACTTTTCCGAATGTTCGATATGAATATTCATTAGACATTTCTACGACTGTATATTTGCATTTCCAGAAAATCATCGAAGTTTTGGGGTTCTGAAAAGGGATTTGAAAATTAAAATTAGACATTAACATATGAAATTGGTCATATACTCGATTCTTATAGTGTATTTGATGTAGATTTATGTATTTACTAGAAACCAAAACCATAAAATTGAGGGAAAATAATTGTATTCAAAGTGATATTAATTTTTTTTTAGATGATGCACCCTTTTTTCATATAAGAGTTGTTGCCCTTTGTAGAACTCTTCAATCCTTTGAAAAGTTGTCAACATCAGAATTGTCAATTTACCCAGTTTATTGAGTTACTGTTTGAAGTGTTTCATTGATTAGGTGATTGCCCATTTATAATTGAAGGGAAATAAAAATATAGTAGCAATTTAAATGCTGTAGTCGGTAAAAGATAGGGAAAAAAATAGGGGGGGGGTGCGGCAACATCACATGAAACTCCCATGCACCATATGACGTCCATGTCACTACAAACTCTATTTTTTCTCAACTCAAGTGTCAAGTTTAAGGATTAATTTACTTTCAAATATATAATTGTTTTCACAATCAAATGTGTTTATTGAGTCCTGTTTAGAGGGACCCGATATTGGCCATTCGGCAATGGCATATTCACATCAAATAGCCATAAAATTTATATTGAAGGTATCTGGTATCCCAAACTGCCAAAGATTAAAATTTCCCATACAACAATAGAGTTCAAATATTCCATATCCCAATAATACTTTTAGTCCTAGTATCCTCTGACCCTACATCCCCCCTTTTTTTTCTAAATGGAAAAAAAGGAGATGTAGGATACTCAGATTAAATAATACTCGAATACTTCCATATGTATCCATAAAACTCCTAAACAAGACTCATTGAATTGATATATTTTTAATTTATTTATTTGAAATGCACAATTTTACCCCAAGGGGTTGATGGCATACAATTATACAAAAACATATATATAAAGCAGACAAAGGACAATCATTAATTAAGTACAAATTAAAAGAATAACAAGACAGTCTTATACAGACAAATTAAATTTGTAAAATCATACAGTTATAGAGTCCACTTTCCTCAGTATTAAAGACTTTTTTAATCTTCATGTTACCTGCCCAATACACAATTATATTTTGCATGATGGCCCTAATTTACATGCACACACCCCCCTTTTCGTATGATTAAAGCACATGTTATATCCCATATTTGGACAGATCTCTGGGGTAAGACACTTTTTTCACATTTCATATGTATAAATTTGAAATTTGGAATTAAAAAAAATATATAGTTCATGTAGATATTATTGTATTATATTTTGTTTCTGCTTGGACAAAGTTGGATCAAAATTTTATTGAAATCCGAAAATGTCAAAAACTTAAAATTTAGATTTCTCTGTCAATAATCATGATATTGGACGTTTTATTGCAGATTTGAAAATGTCTTGATCAAGGCTTTCAAATGCATAAATTTTTTTAGGTTTTACTTATTTTGAAAAAATCATGTATCGTTCCTACTGTAAACATACCGTTGTATTGAAGCAAAGTATCGATGTTTATAAGGAAATTTACAGCTTTATTACGAACTTTTATAATTATCTATTTAAATAAACTGTCATAACTTTTATGGGGCATTTACCTTGTTCTTAGAAATGGCGTTCGTGTCTATAAGGGTAATACCAAAATTACCGAACTCCGAACAATCTTTCAAAGGGAAAGGCAAAACTTATAAGTATATAAACAGACAAAATCAGTAAACAACCGGAAAACCGTAATGACCCCGACTTGGGATTATTAAAAAGGAACCTGTCATCATGCCCCATGGAAGTTAAGCTACAGGCATATAAAGGACTCATTAGACCTGTCTTAGAATATGCCAGCACAGCCTGGGACCCACATCAATCTTACCTACAAGAAAAACTGGAAAGAGTTCAGAAAAGGGCCGCTAGATTTATTACATCAAACTACAACTACGAACCAGGCAGTATGACAACTATACTTAAACAGACAAAATTAGAACCACTAAAAGAAAGAAGAAAACAGAACAGATTAATATTATTTTGTAAAGGCGTACATCATCTAGTCGAAATTCCAACTGATAACCTTCAACGACCATTAAGAACAACTAAGAACTTGCATAGTCAACATTATCTCAGACTTCCAGCCAAGACCGATATACTGAAATTCAGCTCTGCGGAGGAACCAGCTAGATCAATAGATCATTCGCTGATATAGTAAGGGGGGGGGCAGTAATATTTAAACATTTACGCACGCGCGATGTAATAATGTCTCCGGACGTAACATCGTATCCAATCAAGATCAAGACTTGGTACAGGCATTTCCAAAGAAATGGTGTGTTGAATAAGATTTTATGGCGCCAAACCTCCCTCGTTCGATTCCGGCTGTCACTATAACAGCATTTATAACAATACTGGAACAAAATGGGTAAAATAGTAGTCAACGCAGTACTAAATTCAGTGAGGAGGGTAGAACATTTATACTGAACCATCCCCATCAACACCCACGAGTCCCCTGAAGTATTCTAACTACGAAAGTAAATGTCAAAAATACTTTGACGTCACATATTGACAAAATATTTTTGACATCGTCTATGACTTCCTTGTCTTTATACATTTTCACTATGAAAATTCATCGTTCACCATTGTCCCGGCAGAGACAGAATATATTTCGACAAGATCTTGGGATCGGAATATAAACTTTTTGAGAGATGATAACGAGTGCGATAATTCTCTACCCAGAGACCTGCACTTTATTGGAAGAATAAGAAATCAGAATAATTGCTATTGGCCCTTGCACAACGAATCAATCGCGAGATGTAAACACCATATGCAGGAGAAGCTGGTATATTGCTGGAAATATTTGGAAAATTTATGATTTTAAAATTGAGGTCGTCCCGTTTATCATAAATTTTAGTACTGAGTTGACCACTGTCGTCAAATTCGAAGTACAAGTCCCAAAATGATGTGGTATGTGTGACATTCGGTACTCGGATGTACGTTACAGCTGATTCGCGGAGACCTAGAGCTATTTGGGGAGTTACCCATGAGATTTCAGATCGCCAAGACGTGTTTTGGTCGCTCCAGTAACTACACTTGTCTTTAGATAAAGACATATACTGCACTAAGGTAATACATTTACATATATTGTATTCTACAACATTGGTACTGCGGGTGTTTTGGTTCATGAACCAACGCAATTATGTTGTCGGATTCTCTGATAACATATATTCATTGTGTTTTTCTTTGTTGTCGGATGTTCTGATAACAAAACCAAAATTTTGTTTGTCGGACCTTCTGATAACTAAATAAAACGTCATTTTGCAATTGTTGTCGGATATTCTGATAATAATATACAGGTTTAATTTTTGTTTTTGCATCATAGTGCAGATTTTTTCAAAGTTGTCATGTCTTCTCTGAACATTAACACAGCAACCTTTGAGGAATTGTTGGCGCTAAAGGATATTGGCAAAGCTAGAGTAAATGCTATTTTACAAGAGAGAAGCAGAAAGAAAACCATAACACTTACAGATTTGACAAGTTTGCCGGAGTTAACAGCTCCAGTTATTCAAGCCCTATTAGAATCGGGTAAGATAAATTTTGAGCCAATTAGTCCAGTTTCAGATGCTGGTGAACATGAGAAAGAAATGCAAGAATATATTCGGGGGTTACAGGAAAAAGTCAGAAATAAAGACAAACAAATTTCTGAATATCAAACATCACAAGACAAACAGTCGCTCGATGTTAATAAGCAGATAGAACAAATTGAAGAGCATCACAAGCAAGAAATACTTCAGACAAGAAAAGAGTTTGAAAACAAACTTGATCAAATGCAATCTAAGTTTCAGTTTGATATACAGAGTGAAATTGAGATGAGACAGGAAAAAGAAATTTATTGGTCCAGAAGAGAAAAAGACTTGCTCATACAGATGGAAATGGACAAGAAAATCAACCCGTTGGCACCAGACAGTGTTTAAAGTAAGGCAAATGCCAGTAAATCAGTCAGTAAACCTTATATAGTAGACCCCAGTGAAAAAAGACAGGACACATCAATGGGTTTTGGAGATCACAAACAGAGAAGCACAATAGAAGGCCCATTAACTCCAAAAATGTCCACATTTGACGGGAAGTCAGATTGGCGTCCTTATTATACACAATTTCTACACATAGCTGAAATCTGTAAATGGACAGATAAACAAAGAATGGATAACTTGATTGTATGTCTTCGTGACAAAGCTCTAAATTTTTACAGTTCTAGACATGTTAAAGTAAAAGCTAATTTTGCAGATTTGTGCGAAAAATTAAATGAAAGGTTTGGTAGTAAAGACCTGCCACACATACTGAGAAGACAGTTGCAAGAAATTAAACAGGGGTACGAGGAGTCATTGGAAGAATTTGCTGACAAAATTCAAGAATTAGCCACCGATGGTTACCCGAATTCACCCGACTCTTTTATACATATTGTCGCAGTAGATTCTTTTGCGATGGACAAAAACCCAAATGCACTTGAACAGGCCACACAGTATATGAAGAGTGCCATCACCAACCAAAAAAATTATTCTGGGCAGCAAGAAGTCAAATGATATAAAAAGGGTGACTTTTGAGGAACTTGATCATCTAGATGAACCAGAATCAAAGGTAAGAGCTGTATATAAAGATAAATCTGATTCACAAGTGTTGGAGGCTAGAGTAAAAAAGAAAGAAGATGATGTTCAGGAAATTAAAAAGTCTTTGGGTCAGATAGTATCATTGTTGAAGAACCAAGATAATAGGAGATCTAGATCAACAGCCAGAAGCCCAGAGAGAAGAACTCCAGAGAACAGTGAGTGTTACTCATGTAGGATCATTGGACATTTTGCTTCCAGCTGTCCTCGAAGTTATGGCAGAAATAGGTCACCGTCTCCCAACAGGGTCTCAGAGAAACCGTTAAACGAAAACGGGTTGAGAAAGTAGATCAATTCTCAACCTCCAGCACCCTCACCTTATCCTGGAGACTGATGCACCCTATCTACAAGGAGCAAATGGTGAGACTGCATTACCCACGGTAGTCAGACAAATAGCAAGGGAACTTGCTACTCTGCATTCCAAAACCACAGATTAAGTTGCCGACATCACCTCAGAAACTGAGTCCGTAGGAAGTACCATGCACATGGACACTGTATAGTTGTATATATAGTTATAATTGACGTTAATTTGTACATGTTATTGCTTTTATATAATGGGTAAGAATGTGGTATGTGTGACATTCGGTACTCGGATGTACCCAGAAACCGGATGTAGGTTACAGCTGATTCGCGGGAACCCAGAGCTATTTGGAGAGTTACCCATGAGATTTCAGATCGCCAAGACGTGTTTTGGTCGCTCCAGTAACTACACTTGTCTTTATATAAAGACATATACTGCACTAAGGTAATACATTTACATATATTGTATTCTACAACAATGATGCGGACGAAGCTGTATCATCTGTGGTCTCTTTAATTTCCAGCTCTGGAGGATATATCAATGGAAGAAATTCTGCAAATCTAGAATTATTGATAGATAACACGTCATCAATATACCTGTATGTGAAAATAAAGGCTCTAGCTTAATGAATTGTCTTATCTTTTACAAGCTTTTGAAGAGAACATTTGCTGGCTGTTAGCTGCAGGCCAGTTCCCCTCAGACAACCGTTTATAAGGAAACCGTTAGGTACCCATGTGTAGGAACCCTGTTACAAGGTACCGACGGTAGATAGGTATATAAAAAGAGTGAGAGAGTTAGACCGTAGTGCTTAGATTAGATAGTTGCTGTGTATGTGCGCGTGTATGAAAGATTTATTTCTACTTGTACCAAATCATTGTTAATTACCTGTATATGCTATGATTATTGGATTAATTACAGATTTAACAGTTTGACAGTATTTTAGTTATTTGTTCAAGAATTACTGATATATAAGAACGCTACCAAGAAAATACAATCTATACAACGAACAGGCCATAAAAGATCACGCTTCAGGTACTTATATTACAGATCAACACTGACAAAAACGTGTTTTTTTTTAATGACTTTTCGTTAAACCTGCTTTTGTCCTTTCTGTTAAATTATAATCGATGCATGTGATAGTAATCGAAAATAATGAACCGTAATTACTTCTAACATACTGCAGAACAATAAATTACACTCATAATCATTGTTGTAACTATGTAAATGTCACAGATTCACGATTGACTTAAAAATAACATTGTCGTTTTATGTACGCTGTAAACATACCGTTGTACATTTATCGTGTATTGGAAGCGCTATTATAAAAATACACGGTTGTACAAAAACACATCAATGTTTAAAAGGAAATTTGCAGCTTTATTACGAACTTTTATATTATACGTTGAAAAAGTTATCATAACTTTTATGCAGCATTTATACTAAAGTACTTTAATTACATAAAAACAATGACAAAACAATTTTCTTTGTATTAAATGGCGTTCGTGTCTATTTGAAGGTCCATACATTTACCCAATAATACACAAGAATACCATTTGAATGCTCAAGAATACCACAAAATACAAATAATATAAAGATCTTGACAGATTTTGGATTTTTAATTTTTTTTTTACCGAGATATTACACATAAGGCAACGCTGATTGAATTATTATTTGTACTTCTTAACTATTGGTCATTAGTACTAGGTTTCATTTATATTTTTTATTACAATTTTTTTTAATAGTAGTTACTGTAATATGTTTGATGGCTGGCGTGGCCTTGTTTAATCGTGATGATCATCAACAGAACGACATTGCAGTGTTCAATACAACTTTTATTAATTAACCGGAAGTAATGCATCATGGGGAGATAACTCCAAAGTACAAATGTATATAACATGGATTACAATCCCGAGCATGTAACATAATACTGCATCTCCCTCTTTTTGGAGAACAAATGACCTAAATCAAATGTCAGAAAATTATGTAAACAGTTCATAATTAAATAACATGTAATGGTTAGTTCCAATGTCAATACACTAATATAGCTATAACATAAACAGTGGTAGCTAATACTTTAGTACCCTCATAGCAAAATAAAATTACATCAGTATACAATTATACAGAAACTATGTTTTTCTGTTTGACAGTGCGATCTGAGCGGGTTATATATGGACTAGCTGGGGGCAACTTTTTATCATCATCGGGGGGTTTAGGGGTTTCAACCATAGGTGGGGAAACTTCATTTGGCAAGTTGGGCTGAGACAGGATTTCCAATGATGGGTGGTTTCAGTGAAATATTGTCATCATAATTCACATCAATGTTTGGTTGTACAGGTATTTGTTCATTAGTGTGAATAAGATGACGACGGTTTCGTCTGTATGTACCACCGTCAGAGGACTGAACGATATATGAACGGTCGCTGTGTTTTTGTGTGACCACCGCAGGACTCCAAAGCCTATTCGACTGTTGTACTCTGACTGAACAACCTACATCAAGATCAGAAAGGGGTCTAGAACTAACATCATAGTATTTCTTCTGATGAGCTTTTTGACCGTCGATACTTTCCTTGACCTCGACTGCATTGGGAACTCGTGGTTTCAAATTTGACCTAGTGACTGGCAAAATTGACCTTAAATTCCTGCACATCAAAAGCCGAGATGGAGAAAAACCAATATCTAAAGGAGTTGTCTTATACTCTAAAAAAGCCAGGTATGGGTCATTCCCATCCGATTTACATTTAGTTAACATCATTTTGACCGTTTGTACGGTTTTTTCGGCCAAGCCATTTGACTGGGCATAATGGGGGCTAGACGTTACATGTGTGAAGTCCCATTCCTTTGCAAACTCCTGTGAGCTGTACTGGGGGCCATTATCAGAAACCAATTCTTCTGGGATACCATGACGTGCAAATATACCTTTCAACCTTGTAATAACGGCTTGACTTGTCGTACTACCAAGTTTTTCTACTTCGAAATACCTACTATAAAAATCAACAATAACCAGATAATTCTCCTGATTAAGACAAAACAAGTCACTTGCAACTACTTGCCAAGCATATGTTGGGATTTCATGGGGTTTAAGGGGTTCCTTTGGGTTGGAATTTCTATGTTCTAAACAAACAATACATTTAGATACCATATCAACAATTTCAGCACTAATCTTTGGCCAAAATAATACATCTCTGGCTCTTTTGAGACATTTTTCAATACCCATATGTCCTGTATGTATGCGTTCTAACATGTCTTTTCTCAGACATTGTGGTACTACAATTTTTCTACCTTTAAATACAATACTATCCAAGACTGAAAGTTCATCTCTATGATTCCAGTACTCTATAATTAATGGAGCACAGTTACTACGTAATTTAGGCCAACCAAACAAAATGACAGATTTCAACATGTTTAACTGTTTGTCATTTTCTGTGGCCACCCTAATATCATTCATTTTCCTATCGCTCACCGGGATACTTGACAGAACCATATGAACCTGAGCTTCCAAACCATCTGATAGACCAGGGAATGTGTCATTTACAAAATTTATAGATAGGGTATCAGCTACAGGGATACTTTTTCCTGGTAAATGGGCAACATTAAGGTCATATCTTTATAACTGTAGGATCATACGTTGCAAGCGAGGCGGAGCGGAATGGATGCCTTTGCGCATGATTGAGACCAAGGGTTTGTGGTCGGTCTCCACATTAACTTTGTGTCGGTACACATACTGATGAAATCGTTTGCATCCGAACAGGATTGCGTACATTTCCTTTTCAATCTGTGCATAATTGACTTCGGACGGTGTCAACGATTTAGACGCGTATGCCACAGGTTTATTATCTTGAAGGAGGACTGCTCCTAGACCATATTTGGATGCATCGGTTTGCAATGTGAGTGGCTTACTAGATTCATAATATGATAAAATTGGTCCTGGCACAACTGTGAGAATTTCCTTGACCTTATCGAACGCTTGCTGTTGGGTGTAGTCCCATGCAAATTCGACATCTTTGGTTAACAGTCTACGTAGCGGACTTGTGATTTCGGCTAGGTTAAGCGCGAACTTAGATAAATATGTGATCATACCAAGAAAAGTCTGTAATTCAGCCTTTGTTTTCGGTACCTGCATTTCATGTATGGCAGCGACCTTGTCAGGGTCCAGTTTTAACCCTTCCGACGACAGAATGTGACCAAAATATGAAACTTCCTGTAGACCAACGCTCAGTTTATCATCATTCAGTTTCAGACCTCGTTCTTGGCCGACCTTAAGGACCTTACGAAGATTAATATCATGTTCGGCTCGTGTTGACCCATAGACAAGAATGTCATCGACTATAGCCACTACACCCTCCATACCTTCGAAACATTCATCCATTTTCAACTGAAATAGATCTTGTGAGCAATTTAATCCAAACGGTAGCCGTAAAAAGCGGTACCGACCAAACGGGGTGTTACAGGTAGTGAGGTACGACGAGCTTTCGGACAAACGTATAGTCCAATATCCAGAACGTGCGTCTAATTTTGTGAAATAACATGCGTGTGATAACTTTGGCAATATGTCCTCGTGTGGACGCACAATAGCACGATTGAGGTCTTGAGGATCGAGACATATTCTCAGCTTACCAGAACTAGGCTTCTCAACGATCACAAGAGAATTTACCCACGGTGTAGGAACTTCAACCTTTGTTATTATGCCTAAATCCTCCATACGTTGGAGTTCAGCTTTTAAATTGTCGCGTATGGCTA
>MJUT01030144.1:120153-134888 GCA_002080005.1 Gigantidas platifrons | reverse complement strand
GAGTTTTAACATGGGTTGGAGGATATTAGTAAATTTTATCCCTCGCCTCTGGCCGTCGTGGTCGTGATAGTTTAGTAGTTGGACTTCTAACTACAAATGCAATTAGTGCCTATAACCACTAAAGCTGTGAGTTCGAACACCGCTCAGGCGAGGTGTACTCGATACAACATTGTGTGATAAAGTTTGTCAGTGACTAACTCCAAGTCAGTGCTTTTCTCCGGGTACTCCGGCTTACTCCACCAATAAAACTGACGGTCACGATATAACTGAAATATTGTTGAAAGTGGCGTTAAACATCATAGCCCACATAGCAAATCATTATGATGAGCAATGTTTGTGAAGAAGCTCTAATTATAAATTCATTCTACTCTCCCTTCAGTTTCAGAGTAATGCGTCTACTCAATATTTCACATATGCAGTGAGTTACCTTGAGATACACAATGTATATAGAATTAATTGACATTGTTGTTACAATAATTTAAAGCGTAACTTACTGTTCCTTTTAAAACCTGAAATGATCAAATATATATGTGTTAGTGAACTTACACATTATACATATATGTAATACCAGAATTTAAAAAAGTACCAAATTGGAGTGAGTATTGTTTAACACCAAATATAATGAAATATGTTAGCTATATCATGGAGAGAACAATTGAGGTGAGGTAGTTCACTGAAATAACAGTCTGCGGGTAGACACATCGATCTAGTCTGAAACATTAACCTGATTTCGAGCCAACGAATCTTTTCTCTTAGTCCATCTAGCGCAAAAGATGTTCATTTATGTCAGCATTTCGTAACTCTCAGTGTCATGTTTACCGTAGTTTATGTGATAATTGTACATTTATTTGTTTAAGGTGGTATATACACTTCAGGTAGAATTTGATCTGCTCGTTTAATTTTCTTATTTTTTTGGCAGTGTGTTTGAATATATCCACTGTAATAAATATCAAACTTTTAACAAATTCCAACCATTATCTCCCTGTAGTGTTAGGTACCACCTTAAATAGGAGATTAAATCAGTTGTCAAAGCGGCATAACTCGGAAAATAATGTTCAATGATATAATATGACACCTATAAGAAAATTAAATAAAATGTAAGAACTAAGGCCATGCAAAGTTAATTACTTGGTTCTCAGGCCCTTTTTTGTCAAAATTGATGAGGGAGGGCGGCATTTTTTTTTATCCTTTTACTGCTGTAAAAAGTGATGAGGGAGGCATTTTTTCTTCTTTTTTTGTGTGAAAAATATGGCAATGTATAAATCTTTTCATTACTTTATTGAAAATTTCAATTTTATTTCTTCCGATGGTGGCAGAAACATCACAAGTGGTTAATTTTTATGGAAACGTCCAATCCGCTGGTCCCAACGTACCATATTTTTTTTTATCTCCGTAAGCAATTCCAATAAGGTACAAGCTTCGGAGAAGCCCCCTATTATGTTTCCTGGTAAAACTGGCAAACATTTGTGCCTAATTTGCACAGAAACTATTGACATTTTGTCTAAATGTCAAACGGAAACACGTTTTTTATTTATACATTGTCATAACGATGCTTTAAATCTCATTTAAGCATGATGCGTTTTAAAGCGTTTCACCGACCACGCGATATAAGAGAAAAACGGATGCGGTTGTTTTTTCCGTACGGACAGCGCTACCGCATTAAACAATTTTTTTTTTTTACTATTTTTGCAAAAAAATCGGCAATGCGGAGACGAATTTCCACATGCGGGCGGGCCTGAGAACCAAGAAATTAACTTTGTATGGCCTAAGAAGTGAACTTATTCTCATCGTTTATTTTGTTAGATCTATATTGTGCATGATTACTTAAATTTGTAAGATAAAGGATAGATTGTGTACATGTACTCCGTTAATGCTTAAAGTTTTTTGCAACCATTTTATTGCAGGTAAAGTCATAAAGTTTGTCTGTGACATGCAACAGGTCAGTGGTTTTCTCCGGGTACTCCGGTTTCCTCCGCCAATAAAAACTGAACGCCATGATATAACTGAAATATTATCAAAAGTGGCGTTAAATTACCATAACCCTAACCACAATACAATGTACTACAGTCTAAATTACTTACGTCCACTGTTCTCCATTGCATTGATAGTTGAAGTGGCTAAAACCAACATGATAGCAAGAGAAAGGTAAAATAATACTGGTCTCATGATTATATATTTTGCTTGAAAACTGAAAATAAAAAAAAGAGGCCCAAAATGGTAATAAGAAAGATGAAGATTGTGAAATTGACTGTATATTGAATAAGGCACTTAAATTAAATCCGGAATATTTAAAATTGAAAATTTTAAATATGAGTAGATCAGGTAATGTATAAATATATTTTTTTTTACTTTAAAAGTAAAATTTTCTAAACTCCTTTATTTTAAGTGAAGTCATATATTTTATTTTTAATTTTCAACATAGCAATTTTACTTAATATTTCACTTCTTTTTTAGATTTGTTTTTTCAATTGCAAATACAAATATACAGAAAAATGTGGTCAATGGCATGATTAGTGTTGTGTACATGTTAATTAACAAGATTTTTATTTTCACTTTGAATTCCATTGTTTTTGGTCAACTCTTATATTTACATTGTAGACATACAGTCAGCTTACCATTTTCAGTAGAATGACAGACGTACGGTTTTAGCAGTATTTTATTCAATCTATTTACCATAAAAATCGGTCTTACGTTATGTTTTCAGAATGCTCTGGCATAGCACAAAAACAAGACAAATAGATTTAGTTTTTTCTTACTCTAGAGTTCTTCTAACTCTATTAAACTACTTATCTTCTTTTACTATGAACTACAAAGATTGCTTAGCTTATTGTTTCTATATGATCAGGGGCGGATCCAGGATTTCAAGTTAGGGGGGGCGCACTTAAAAAAAACGCGCCGAGCGAAGGGAGGCGCTAACAGTTTTGGGATATTTCGTGTGAAAAATCACGATTTTACGCAAAAAAATCATATTAGGGGGCGCCTCCCCCCCCTGGATCCGCCCCTGATGATGACCATATTTCCCAACCCATATTTTTATAAACTAACCAGTGCCTATCACCACTATTATCGTGAGTTCAAATCTCGCTCATGGCGAGGTGTACATGTACATGTTTGTGATAAAGTTTTTCAGTGATTTGCAACAGTTCGGTGGTTTTCCCCTGATACCACAGTTTCCTCCACCAATAAAACTGACCGCTAAGATATAAGTGAAATATTTGTTCAAATTGTCGCTAAACACCATAAAACCGAACTATGAGCTAACTACATTGTACTTGAATCAATAAAAAAAAATCAGACCATGTAAACAATTATTATGTTTGCATCAAAATACAATTTATTTTTATTTAGGGTTTCAACCTATTTTTTAAAATTTCAATCTATTGGACTGAAAAACAATCATATCGTTTTTAAAAATACTCTTACATATTTTCACATATACAGGTACATATGATTGAATATTTGTATCATGTCAAACCTGCATGATTTCGTGAAAATATAATTTTTCTTACCTGTACCTGTCGTAGAAATCTAAGCGTTTATTCTGGGCAAGGATTTCCTTGTTTTGGGTCGAATAACATCTTCTATTTAAATTTGGTTTTTGCTTACATTTTGTCACCTAGCATACATTTTCTAACGTTTGAACAATCAAATTTTGATTTTATTAACTAAAACTGTATGCGAACTATATTTTGGTAAATTGAAATAAACAATGAAATTTCATCATTAAAAGAAGCTACGATTATATACATTTGTAAAAAAAAAAATAATATGCAATTCTATTAACTACATATATTAACGCTAATTTACCTTTCTGTATTCAATATCCAGGTCTCTCTTCACTAAAGCTTTCTTATCTACTCTTTTCTTTTATATACCAGTGTTTATGAACAAGGACAAAAAATCCCCGGAAAAAATTATTAGTACTAAAGCATGTCCCCGTTAATGGGATTATCAGTACCCTTGTAGCCAATAAAATGTGGACATGCCTCCTAAAACATGAGTGTAGGTGTCAAACTCAGGGTAACATGCCTTCAAAAATATGTTTGTCGATGTCAAATTCAGGGAAATTTCCCATAAATTTCATACTGGATCTGTAATCATAATTAGAGGTACCCAATAACATATAATATAAAGATAAGTTTTCACTGAACGTTAAAGGTGTAAAAATTGACTGAATATGGGTGACAAAACTGGCATTGATATAAGAATTTTGAAATATTAATAATGCAAAATATGTAGTTTGACCATTAAAACCAATAACAATTAAAAACCCCTCCTTTCCCCTTAGATGTACCTTTCAAGTCCAATTTTATCTTGTCATATATGCATGCATATATTGTCCATTAGTTGTACAAATGACAAACATTAGTGGACGGACACTATTATTAATTAACACATTCTAAAAGGCATGTACATTTGTACATTGTATATATGTTGTATTAACAAATCTTCTACCTTGATCTATTATTTATTACTGTTATTAAATTCCTTAAGAGTAAATACAATGTAAGGATGATATATCACATTTCATTACAAATAAACACAAATATTCATTCTTTTGAGTGAATGAGTGGGCGAGTGAGTGAGTGATTAAGAAATAAATCATGGAAGTCGAAATGTGTTGGGTGTTTTAACATGGATTGGCGGATATTAGTATTTTATCCCGAGCCAGAAGCGAGGGATAAATTTGTTAACATCCGCCAATCCATGTTAAAACTCAAAACATATTCTGGCTGCCATGATTTATTTCGATTCTGATATGTGTAAGAGTACAAATACGGTAGTATACTTTGATTGGAAGACGGTAACTTATACATACGCTTGCGGAAAATGTCGCACACAATTTATGTAACTCGAATAATACTGCGCCCTTTATCGGCATTATTCGGGTCACAATTTATGCTGCCAATGGAAACGTCAGTTTTTTTGTTAACAAAGGGAAAGAGTGAGGTCATGTTAGAATTGTTGTTTAACACCAATTCAACAATTTTCAGCTATATCATGGCGAGAACAAGTTAATTTTCAATGAAATGATGATGAGGTCAGCTTTGTACTAGACCAACACCCTGCAAGTAGGATTTTTATAGTGTTAGCTCACTGAAACAAGTCAAGGGTAGACATGTCGCTCCACTCAGACACATTATTCTGATTCCGAGCCAGCCAGTTTTGGCTCTTTCTCTTTAATGCTGTGTGCTTAGCGAAGAAGCAACAAATAACAATTTTAAAGTCCTTGGTTTGATCCGACCGGAGCTCGAACTCACGATCTACCGCACGCGAAGCGAGCACGCTAACCATTACACCACCGATACGATGAAAGAAGGACTTGAATGGTCTGTGTACAAATATTGTTGAGTATTGTACATTGTAATTCAAATTTGATGGGTTTTTTTAGGGGGAGGGTTAGTTTATAGCATAGAGTCATCGATACAAAAAAACAAGATGGATTTAATGTATGTAGTTAACGTTATTCAAAGGAACAAAACAATGCTTTTTTTTCAATAGCATACGTTGCTTAGCAATAAATGGAAAGTAATTAAATGAGAAAGAAATACATACATCATATATATACTTTAAAAGTTTGTGAGGGGTTGAGGGTTATGGTATTTAACGCCATTTTCAACAGTATTTCAGTTATATCGTGGTGGTCAGTTTCATTGGTGGAGGAAACCAGAGTACCAGGATAAAACCACCGACCTGTCACAAGTCACTAACAAATTTTATCACATAATGTTGTATCAGGTACACCTCGCCATGAGCGGGATTCAAACTGACAACTTTAGTGGTGATAGGTAATGATTGCATGGGTAGTTATAAATCCAACTACCATACGATCGCGTAGTAGGCTAATGACTATCACTATACAATACATCCAAGCAAAATGTAAATGATTTACGATTCTTTGCAAAGACAGATTGCAGATGGCATTTGGGTGAGGATCCAATAGCATCATCAAAGCATCATTCTTATCTAGGATTAATTAGATAAAAAAAATAATGAAAATAGAGTCAGCTTTAATAAAACCATTAGAATAAGCCTTGATTAGATCAGAATTACACGACACAAATGACATAGATCATTGTATTTCATTTCAGATATAGAGTAAAGTTTGAAGATGCCAAAGGGCCAATCATGTTCTGCAAATTACTGGACGATTTATTCATCAATTGGTCATCTCGGATGTAACATCCTTCACCTGAAATGCAAATTAAAAACTAATTACTAAAGTACGGAAACAATGGGTGCATTCCCTTCTAACACATACGATGCTAACACCTTTTATTACATTTGTCTTGAAAAACCAGATTCTGACACACGGTAAAAAATAAGGTTTGCTGCAATTTCCAGTTCGTCAGTAGAGGAATAAATCACTGATAAACTTGATGGCATATAGTTATTTAGAGTACACAGCGACACAAGCGGAAATAGAACACACATTATTATATGATTGAACTTTGTCTAGTTTCTAATTGGCTGAAATCAACTTGAAAAGTAATGCGTACGTGCGATGTCAACCTCAAATGAGCTAAAATTAGCTCATAGGTAGTGTGGACTGTAATGTCACCCCAATTTGGGCTAAAAATAGAAATATAGATTCCAGAATTCCACGTTCCAATCAAATTTTACGTCTCTCGGCAACATTGGCCAATCAGGGGGCGTCTGTCATCCGGGGTTCCTTGACGTCATTCTCTATCAGAAAATGCTTGTTGACGTCTGTACATAAAAAAAAATGGACAATGAATTGTCGTCTGCACGGTTTGCCACAGTGGACGAGGCTGAATTCAGAAGAATCTTGAAAGAAAAAGATTCCAAAAACACGCGTAGAGCAACAAATGTAGCTGTCAAAATATTCCGGACATATTTAAAAGCTAAAAATATGCCGGAAACGTTTTTTCCCATGTATAATCATATAATAAAACTATCATTGACTTTGGAATAGGTTACTACTGGGATTTATCAACCCTCAAAAAGCAATATTCACCTCACCTTCGGCTCAGTGAATATAATTTTTTCAGGTTGATAAATCCCTGTAGCAACCTATATCAAAGTCAATAATTGTATAATATTAAACTGAAATAACCAGAAAAACACGTGATCGCAAAAAACATCTCGGGACTACATCCACTTTTCAAGGTAAACATACCAAACATGGAACACGTATTTTGGGCGCCGTCGTGGCCGTGATTGAATGGTAATTGGATTTACAACTACCTATGCAATAAGTGTCTTTCACCACTGATGTTGTGAGTTCGAATCTCGATCAGGGCAAGGTGTACAACATTATGTGATAAAGTTTGTCAGTGACTTGCGACAGGTTGGTGGTTTTCTCCGGGTCCTCCAGTTTCCTCCCCCCCAATAAAACTGACCGCCACGATATAACTGAAATATTGTTGAAAGTGACGTTAAACACCAACAAACAAACAAACGTATATTCATGCAAACATCAATTTGGAGAGAAAAAGTGTGTTCTAATGCTTTATTTTTTATTTTTTTTATATAAATCATATACTATTTGATTTATTGATATTTATAATATATGTATTATAGCAGATTACATTTATTTTGTCGACATACCCATTTATAAATAGCTGCAGCCGCTATATTTGCCCTCATTGTTTCCTCATCAGTGTATTTGTCAAGAACTATTCGAGCTTGCCTTACTTCTGACTTTGCAAATGAATTATCCTTTAGATTTCTAACTTTATGTGTCATTTCCCGAGCAACAGCTTGTATATCATCAGTATTCTAGAAATATAGCAATTTAATGTTCAGAACTTTTTGAACATCTACCGGAAACATTCAGCATTCTCAACGATAAAAATTTCAACTACTAAGGGAAACATTCAGCATTCTCAACGATAAAAATTTCAACTACTAAGGGAAAAATTCAACATTCTCAACGCTAAAAATTGCAACTACTAAGGGAAACATTCAGCATTCTCAACGCTAACAATTTTGAACTACAAACGGGAACATTTGTGTTGTCTGTTCTTCTTCGATTTACGGATTCTGATTGTCCCTTTGGTATCTTCAAACTCTTCTTCCTAGCATTCTCAAAGACAAAAATTGAACTTCTAACGGGAACATTCAGCATTGTCATTCTCAATGAATGATAAAAATAAACCTTAAGTCAGCGCATATAAAGGTGCACCTCCATTGGTTGCTACAGGTAAATTTAGTAGACATTCATTGGTTACTACAGATACGATTGGTTGACATTAGGTAATTGTTATCGATATGATCGGTTGACATTAAGAAATTGTTATCGATATGAGCGATTGACATTAAGACATTGTTATCGATATGAGCGGTTGACATTACGAAATTGTTATCGATACGATCGATTGACATTAAGACATTGTTATCGATATGAGCGGTTGACATTACGAAATTGTTATCTATATGATCGGTTGACATTAAGAAATTGTTATCTATATGATTAGCTCACATTAACTGAAATCTACTGATAATATTGTTTACTGGTTCCTATTTTTTACTTGATTCGTAATAATTACTTGGTTGTTGATTTCTACAATTATGACCGATTGACATTAATTGGTTGCTACATATATACTATTGGTTAACATTTATTGATGTTCGCAGATACCATTGGTTGACATGTATTGTTTTCCACAGATACGATTAGTTGACGTGTATTGATTTCGGCAGATACGATTGGTTGACATGTATTGATTTCCGCAGTTACGATTGGATGACATGTATTGATTTCCGCAGATACGATTGGTTGACATGTATTGATTTCCGCAGATCCGATTGGTTGATATGTATTGATTTCCGCAGATCCGATTGGTTGATATGTATTGATTTCCGCAGATCCGATTGGTTGATATGTATTGATTTCCGCAGATCCGATTGGTGTACCATTTACTTACTGATTTGTATTGATACTATATATAGGGGTTATGGTATTCAATGTTACTTTCAACAATACTTTAGTTATATCGACGGTCAGTTTTATTGGTGGAGGAAACCGGAGAAATCCACCGATCTGCAGCAAGTCACTGACAAACTTTATCACATAATATTGTATAGAGTACACCTCGCCGAATGCGGGATTCGAACTAGCAACTTCAGTGATGATAAACACTAATTGCACAGGTAGTTGTAAATCCAACTACCATACGATCACGACCACAAATGAAGGGCCATTGATACTATTAGTTGACATCAATTGTTGGTTACTCAAAATGCACATTGTGTGATAAGATTGGAGTAATTTATTGGTTTCCGCATATACGATCGGTTTACATTGATTGGTTGGTACAAATACGTTTTGCTATCATAAACTGTGTTCTCCGGTTATGATTGGTTGACATTGATTAGTTGATAGTGATATCATTTGCTTACATTAATTGGTTTTGTTTGGTTTTATGGCGTTTGACACCATTTTCAACAATATTTCAGTTATATCGTGGCGGTCAGTTTTATTGGTGGAGAAAACAGAAGGACCCGGAGAAAACCACTGACCTGTCGCAAATCTCTGACAAACTTTATCATATAATATTGTGCACCTCGCCCTGATCGAGATTCGAACTCACAAATACAGTACATTAATTGGTCGTTACTCAATAAACACATCATGTGATATAAATTGTGTAATATGATTATTTAGGTATTCATGTTTTAATGTTTTCTATCATTTAAAGAAATATTAAGGAAAACGTAACATCAAAATTATATTAATTAAGTATTTACCTCAATTTTTGGCTGTGTACCACCGAATAGTATTACCAATGCCCGAAGTGCGTTTATCACTACATCATTCATAGCGTGTATTTTGTTCAATTCAGTTAAAGCGGCCAGTACACTGGGGAACTGTTGTGTGAAACCATGAAGAGATTGTAACTCAGTTGCTAGTTCTTCTAATTGTCGAATCATTTCTCTAAATATTCTCCCGTATTCGGACCTCTTCAATTTAAGAATTGTTCTTTCTGTTGTATCTAGATGTCTCCTCATCGTTGCATCATAAACATCTACAATGAAAATAGTATTTCAACTATACAATTAACTTTTTATGTCTGACTTCATTATCATTATATTAATCGTCGTAACGATGATAGTAAGGAAGTAGGATATACATCTATCTATGCAATCAGTCACATGACTCTAAAAATAAATATGGATGTGATTCTCACACTCATGGTAAGGTGTACTCGATACAACATTATATGATACAGTTTGCTAATGTATTACGGTAAACTGGTTGATTTCTCCAGTTTCTTCGGATTTGTCCACCAATAAAACTTATCTCTATATCTGAAATATTTTTTTAAAATAAAAGTGAGGGCAAACACCCATACCCGTATTAAGATATAACACATTATATAATAGGGACCAGGGTGGCTCAATGAGCTAGGTCGCTGGATCTATCAACTCATACACGCCTATTACCGATACGGCGTGGGTTCGCACCCAGCTTTGTAAGTTATAAAAAAGGGTGCATTCGACTCGCAGCCGCAAGTGATAAAGTTTACCCGTTGCTTCTCCATGGTCAGTGGTTCTCTCCGGCTTCCTCCACCACTAAATCTGGTCGCCATGATATAGCTGAAATATTGCTGAAAGTGGCGTTAAACACCAAAATTCAAATTCAAATTCCCATTATACATGTATACGATATATTATCCACCTCCAATATAACTGACCAGCATGATATATAACTGAAATATTGTTGAAAGTGGCGTTAAAGACCATACCCCATTATATATTAAAAACTATATGTATATTGGTAATTAACCGCATCGGTGGAGTAATGGTTAGCGTGCTCGCCTCAAGTACAGTAGATCGTGGGTTCGAGCTGAAAAAATTGTTGAATTGGCGTTAAAGATCACTCACTCACTCACTCACTCACTCACTATATTGGTGATTACCTTTTCTTAATAACAAAACGTCAAGTCTTCTATGAGCGTTTTCTATATCCGAATCGCCCTCCATAATTTTCTCTTTCATGCATCTTTTAATGCTTTCTTTTATCTCCTTAATCCCTCCATTTTCAATCGTTTCTAGAAGATTACGTCTTGCCAATCGCTTATTTGCTTTCTGTAATGTATAATGAAAACAAAATTGTTTAAAAGGTTAAAGGTTATTTGACCGTATGATATCAAATCTGATTTAAACGCTACTTTCTGACTGGGCATTTTATATGGAATTATCACATTTTGATCGATAGAAGTTACTTCTTATTTATAATTGCTGCCATGTTGATTGAGAAGCAAAGTCTGTCACAAAAAGAAAACAATCAAAAGCCTTAGCCCAATAAATATTTTAAATATTATTTTGAGTGTTCACAACTCATAATAACAAATATACATGTCAGGGTTTGAACATGTATTCTAATGCAATTATAATGTAACGCGTATTTTCACTGGCTCTCGAGGGACGTCAAATCTGCAGTTGACAGGCCTGAAGGAATCATTCTATATTCCTACGCCGAATGCACTTGTTTGTAAACAATATGGCTGACACAGATGCCGAAGCGGCAGCAGACTACGCCCTTCCTGTTCAGATGGAACGTAGGTTCAATAAACTAAGTACATTCCATTGTACACAGCTTAACCCCAGTCCCTTTCTTTCTGTTTTTTTGCATAAATTTGTTTATTCCAAACATAAAAGTACTGACCATTTGACGTGAAGTGGTTTGCTGCAGTGTGCACACTTCAAAGTTTTTCTCCCAATTTCAGTTTTGAAAATATAAAAATTATCTCAATATTTGGATACAATAAGTCCTACAAATGGTCATCATCAATGCCTAGATAAATGAATTGAAAAAAAACAATCTGTTTCTATTTTCATTTTATAGAAAAAATGAACTGCAGTGCAAAAAAAAATGTATCATTTTCTTCCGTACAATGTTGGTCATGGCCCCAGTTCACGGTAGTTGTGCATTGATGTTTTCTCCCGTTGCTTGCAATGTTAGTATGGACACATATTCTACGACGAATTACAGAAAAGTAATGACTAAATTAAGCGAAAATAATGTAACCTACAGTATGCTATACAAACTATGACTTCCATGAATTATTTTGATTCTAGTAGGAAAAATCGAACATATTTTGAATGGAAGTCAGTAATAAATGGAAATGCATATATTTAACGAAATCCTGATCCTGATCCTATGGCCTTAATGGCACGACTAGTCCTCTTTGTACTATTTTCTTCTCTCTAGTGCTATTCCTTCTTTGGTGATTTCTCTCTGTACTTTGTTGTAATATATAATTAGGATCAGGTCAGGGATATGCTGTAGGGGCTGGACAGGAGGTGGATGTGATGAACTCTCCTACAGCTTCTAGTATTTTCTTATGTGTTTCAGTGTCTTGTNTTAACGAAATCCTGATCCTGATCCTATGGCCTTAATGGCACGACTAGTCCTCTTTGTACTATTTTCTTCTCTCTAGTGCTATTCCTTCTTTGGTGATTTCTCTCTGTACTTTGTTGTAATATATAATTAGGATCAGGTCAGGGATATGCTGTAGGGGCTGGACAGGTGGTAAGACGTCCAGTGGATGTGATGAACTCTCCTACAGCTTCTAGTATTTTCTTATGTGTTTCAGTGTCTTGTCCTTCTCGAGTTAAACATATTTTTATTGATGGCTTTGTTATTCCGATTAATTTATATATTTTTATTTTGTAATATTTCTCGTTGTCTTTCATACAGTATACATTCTAGTAGATAGTGTTCTGCTGTCTCTTCTGCTCCACATTCACATTTCGGTGACCTGAAGTTTACAGTAGTTTTCATACATTGATAAATATACGGTGATGTAATTAAGTTACTGATATTTTCCAATTTGATGGCACTTTGCACTTAGCTACATAAACAAGAAAAATGCTCACAAAATCGTAAAATAAATCAGTAACCAGTTTGTGTCAAAATGTGAGCGTTCCTTGTAAACTACGTCACCGGATGACGATACAATACAATTTAAGTCAAAGTCGATAGATTGTTGTCTTAAGTATTATTTCCGGATTTTTTTTATATCAACAACAATATTATAATTTTTTGTTTGCATGCACCTCGGTCCTACTGAATTAGATTATACATTGAGAGCATTTGAAGAGTTGTCGGTGTCAAAATTGTGAATTTGACGGGCTATTTTTTAAGCTTAAGGAATTTGAAAAGTGCATATATTTCGTCATTTATTTGTATGTTTTCAAAGTAGTGTGTACACTTTGGGAGAATTTCATTAGAATAGGAATAACAGTACTCTATTTGAAGAGTTGTCGGTGTTAATTGTGGATTTGACGGACTCAAATATCTGTTTTGGTGGCTCCGCTTCCCGTCGCCAGTAAAACGGCATTTGCGACCGTCAAATCCACAATTGACACCTCCAACTCTTCAAATACAGTACTGTTATTCCTTAATTCCGTACCACCATTGCTAAACAATTATCAACAAAACACTATTCCGTGCATATGAACAATCTAAATATCAAATTCATTATAGTTCTATTTCATCAGATTTATTTATAGTATTAAAGATTATGAGGAAACCCCATTGTAGATATCTCTAGTCTACATAACGTTTTACAGATAAAAATTATTTGTCTTCAAAAGGTAAAGTATGATAATCGATTAATTCACTTTTTTCTTTCCATAAATCACTTGAAAATCATGTAGATAAGAACACAATATATGGTCACATATCAGTTGGGTATACCAAAGGTTTAACCCTTCCTTTCATTGAATTTTATTCATTATCACATATTTTATATCAATATTTTCGTTTTTGCATGCCCAATAGTAGCAGGATTTCAGTGTCCGTTATATGCCCTCAAAGGGAGAAACACATTACCGCGACATTGCAAGAATTTACAACTCATTACCGCGACATTTCTTCTTGAAATAAGGTGTTCATTACCGCGACATTTTTTCTATTAGAAAATTGTTGTATACGACTCATTATCGCGACATTTGAACAACTGCTTTCAATGTATACATGTACATTTTTCTTGAATAATTAAACACACAAGGTACAAACATGAGTTCTATTCACAAAATAATTCGCACACCATTTAGTCCCTGTACGATTTATCAGTTATTGAAATGGCTAGCATAAAGAAGTTTGTGACAAATAGAGGGAATCCTGGATTGATTGTAGATGACTTTAAATTTCGAAAGGATAAAATTTTCAAAAATTCCAAGCTTTGGAGATGCGTTGAAAAGACCTGTAGTAGCCGCTGCAAGACAGATCTTGATGATTTAATTATACTAGACGGGAGACTTGAACATGACCATGTTGGCTGACGGAAGGAGCATTGTCGCGGTAATGTATACATCTAAATGTCGCGGTAATGTATACTATTTTGTCGCGGTAATAAGTATGTCGCGGTAATGACTATTTTGAAAATGTCGCGGTAATGTAATGCACCCCCCTCAAAAACCCATATTGTGCCTCCGAAATTCAACTTCCTGTATTTTATTCATTATATTCAGTTATGAATTGATTACTTAGAACTCTTTTGTTATAACATTTTATATGTGGGTTTGATTACTTATAACTCTTTTATTATAACATTTTATATATGAGTTTGATTACTTATAACTCTTTTATTATAACATTTTATATATGAGTTTGATTACTTAGAACTCTTTTGTTATAACATTTTATATATGAGTTTGATTACTTAGAACTCTTTTGTTATAACATTTTATATATGAGTTTGATTACTTAGAACTCTTTTGTTATAACATTTTATATATGAGTTTGATTACTTAGAACT
>MJUT01030144.1:38921-64614 GCA_002080005.1 Gigantidas platifrons | reverse complement strand
GCCTTTTTGTTTGTTCGTCTTATCATGTATACCCTTAGCCTTTTTTTACTATCATGTGGATGCCTTTGTGTTTGTTTGTCTTATCATGTATACCCTAAGCCTTTTTTGACTATCATGTGGAGGCCTTTTTGTTTGTTCGTCTTATCATGTATACCCTTAGCCTTTTTTTACTATCATGTGGATGACTTTGTGTTTGTTTGTCTTATCATGTATACCCTTAGCCTATTTTGACTATCATGTGGATGCCTTTTTGTTTGTTCGTCTTATCATGTATACCCTTAGCCTATTTTTACTATCATGTGGAGGCCTTTTTGTTTGTTCGTCTTATCATGTATACCCTTAGCCTATTTTGACTATCATGTGGATGCCTTTTTGTTTGTTCGTCTTATCATGTATACCCTTAGCCTTTTTTACTATCATGTGGAGGCCTTTTTGTTTGTTCGTCTTATCATGTATACCCTTAGCCTATTTTGACTATCATGTGGAGGCTTTTGTGTTTGTTTGTCTTATCATGTATACCCTTAGCCTATTTTGACTATCATGTGGAGGCCTTTGTGTTTGCTCGTCTTATCATGTATACCCTTAGCTTTTTTTGACTATCATGTGGAGGCCTTTGTGTTTGTTTGTCTTATCATGTATACCCTTAGCATTTTTTACTATCATGTGGAGGCCTTTTTGTTTGTACGTCTTATCATGTATACCCTTAGCTTTTTTTGACTATCATGTGGAGGCCTTTGTGTTTGTTTGTCTTATCATGTATACCCTTAGCCTTTTTTGACTATCATGTGGAGGCATTTTTGTTTGTTCGTCTTATCATGTATACCCTTAGCTTTTTTTTGACTATCATGTGGATGCCTTTGTGTTTGTTTGTCTTATCATGTATACCCTTAGCCTATTTTGACTATCATGTGGAGGACTTTGTGTTTGTTCGTCTTATCATGTATACCCTTAGCTTTTTTTGACTATCATGTGGAGGCCTTTGTGTTTGTTTTTCTTATCATGTATACCCTTAGCTTTTTTTGACTATCATGTGGAGGACTTTGTGTTTGTTTGTCTTATCATGTATACCCTTAGCTTTTTTTGACTATCATGTGGAGGCCTTTGTGTTTGTTTGTCTTATCATGTATACCCTTAGCTTTTTTTGACTATCATGTGGATGCCTTTTTGTTTGTACGTCTTATCATGTATACCCTTAGCTTTTTTTGACTATCATGTGGAGGCCTTTGTGTTTGTTTTTCTTATCATGTATACCCTTAGCCTTTTTTGACCATCATGTGGAGGCCTTTGTGTTTGTTCGTCTTATCATGTATACCCTTAGCCTTTTTTGACTATCATGTGGAGGCCTTTGTGTTTGTTCGTCTTATCATGTATACCCTTAGCCTTTTTTGACTATCATGTGGAGGCCTTTGTGTTTGTTCGTCTTATCATGTATACCCTTAGCCTATTTTGACTATCACGTGGAGTCCTTTGTGTTTGTTCGTCTTATCATGTATACCCTTAGCCTTTTTTGACTATCATGTGGAGGCCTTTGTGTTTGTTCGTCTTATCATGTATACCCTTAGCCTATTTTTACTATCATGTGGAGGCTTTTTTGTTTGCATGCTCTCAAATACTTTTAAATTGTTTGGTTTTTCAATCAACTGACAGATTTCTACAAATTTTACACCAAAACAGAATCAGAATTGTCAATATTTTGATTGCTTATTTACTCATTATGTTGTTAGGGGTGATTTTTTTTTGTACATAATTTAAACACAACAAATAAAATTTGACTTTGATTTTCCTATATATTTCAATTAAAAATAAATCCTAAAATTAACAATCATGGAAAAATTATGTAGAAATAAAAACCACTCTTATAAACATAATGAGCAAATAAACAAACAAAATATAGACAATTCCGAATGTTTTGGTATACAATTTATCAAAATCTATCCAAAAATGACTTCACAATAATTTTTGGAAAAAATATGGTTTTGGTTGATTATATAGGGATTTTTTTTTTACGTTTCCGAATACTTTTGACAGATGACTGGATTTTGAGCATACCCGATAAAAGTTACTCCAGAAACGAGTCGATTGCAAACAATATATATTTCTCCATTTTTATTAGCTATCACCTGCTACCAATTTTATACATTGTTTATAATTCTATATATATATATATTCGGAACGTAAAATTAAATAACAAATTTGTAGTCTATTTATATATCATATCTATTTCAGGAACATAATATACTTTACTTTTATGAAACTTTAAAGTCACGACTGTTATCTAACAGTGTGCCCACGACGCGTTTCTCGAATAATTGTCATCAGTAAGTTCAAAACCAAAAACGTTTGGAAAGTCAAATAACTTGAAAGATTTTGTCAGCTAGAAAACCAAAGGGTCTAAACAAAATCGCCGAAATCGAGTATGGTTACCAATGTATCAACGAGATGAGATGAACATTTAATTTAGTAATAATTACCTTATTTAGGAACGGTAAACTGGATTAATAAATATATCAAATATTCAATGTCCGTCATGAAACCCTTGATTTCTGAGTGGACGATTCCGTAGGTAACTAATATCACACCATCAGAGGTATCGCCACATTGATAGTAATACAGAGTAGATGTCTATTTTATTGCGCCATACACGTTTCGTTTAATAATCTTGTGCGATTTTGCCCTTGGAATTTGTAACTGTTTCGACAGTGTAGTATTTTTTGTTTTTTTATGTTATTATCAGGTACTTCTAAAATCAAAATATTGGAAAACCAAATAATATAAATGTCTTTGCGAACGCGATAACTAAAAACATCAATCGGATTGGTATGTTGTATTGTTCTTATATATATTTTTATTATGAAACTACCCCTTTACATCGGTGGCGCCAACGCCGGGATGTCGGTGGCGCGTCTAACTACAGTTATTAAAATGTACATTTATTATGACAACAAAAATATGATAAGACATCTGCCATATATACACACACGTTAAAAACTGTCCATAAACTCTCCATAAAGCATCATTTATAATTATACTTAAAATATTATAAGATAAATATTTTAAACAATAACACTCAATACTTCACTACGTAATCCAAAACATGTTTCAATATACATTTTACCGATAAAATCATAAAATATTCCAATATCATTATTAAAAGCATATCCAATATCACCAACAATAAACTGTAATTTGGCACTAGGTGACAATTCCATAAAGTCTACACCAATATAATATTCACTAGACTGCTTAGAAACAATATTAAAATATTCATCACGAACGCTAGACAGGACACGGCAATTTAGCAAAATATGTTCGAGTTCTTCATCTTCACCGTTATTGCATAAAAGGCATTTACTGTGTGCACTTAGGTGCATCCTGAACAGATATTTCTGAAGGGGTATGGTTTTGGTTCTTAACAGTAGTTTCAGACGGGAGACATAAAAATCATTATGGTTATTTAAGTAGTTTTCTTTGCCTAAACTAACAAAACACTGTTGGTAAAAATCAAGGCTACTTTTAGAGATGACTTCCATAAGTAACTTGTCTCTGGCCTGAGATCCATATAACTTGTTAAATTCCTTAATGTTTATGCCAAAATTTACGTCAGGCTGATTTATTAAACTAGAAACATGTTCCTTGTAATTCCAAAAGCTGTCACCTTTTCTAACCATTTCATTAAATACGGATTTGCATAGTCTATTATCGGGAAGTTCTAAGAGACTTTTATACTATGAGAATAGGTTCCCACCCCAGTTCTAGTAACAGGGCAGCTTTTGGTATATTCATTCTAGTTTTTATAGCGATTTTAGCTGACCGATATTGCCAGGATTCTAGCGCTTGATTACACGTTTCGGAAACAGGCATCCAAACAGCACAAGCATGGGTCAAAGATGGCCTCATAACCGAATTCCAAAGTGATTTACCAAAATTTATGCGAATGAAATCACTATGTTCACCAAGTAGACGGATAAAGCAATTCAGCTGCTTATCTGCTTTTTCCTTAAGAAAACTATTCACGTGGAAGTTAGATTGTAAGAATCTGTTAATGAAATAACCCAGATATGTGTACTCGCCCGTCTCTTCGATTGGTTCATTTCCTAATTTCCAGGTACCTTCCTTGTTAATTGGTTTTACCTGTTATTAAAGTTTAGAATTTTTAGGGTTGAATTTTAGGTTCCATTTGTTGGCAGAAGCGTTCGAAATATTCAAAAGCTCCTGTAACTCTTCGGGTGATTCGGCTATGAGGACAACATCGTCCGCCAATAAAAGACAATTTATCAATTTTGACGAAATATTTGCACCAATACTGCTATATTCTAGCATGTTTGCTAAATCCGTCATTAAAATAGAAAAAAGGGCAACCCTGTTTTAACCCAAACTCTTGGTCGAACCAGTCGGATTCAAAATCACCAAAATTATCTTATTTTCAACCTTTTCATACATTTTACTTAGTAGTCTCCAGCATTTCCCTGTTATACCATTTTTCCACAACAATGCAAAAAGGCCATCTCGCCACACTCTATCAAAGGCCTTTGACAGATCCAAAAAAGCCAAATAAAGAGGTTTTCTTGAAGATTTATATAGGGATGCAATTCCCTGTAAAGAAAATAATTGGTCTTCAATTCTTCTATCTTTTCGGAAAGCACCTTGCGTTTCACCGAGTATATTGTTTGATTCTAAAAAAATCTAAAATTAATGTTTCCAGGATTTTGGAAAAAAACTTGTTAACGTTCGAAGTTAGAGTAATACCTCTATAGTTGTCCAAATCATATATGGATCCAGATTTATGTAATGGTTTAATAATACCTTTACACCAATCATCTGGTATCATTTCGAAATCTGAAATACATGTAAACAGATCCGACAATGATTTTATCATTATATCCCTTCCATATTTTAGGAACTCATTTGGTATATCATCGAGATTATTTAAGGCTTTCGTTATTGACTCTTTTGTGAAAACCATTGAAAATACATTATCTCCATGACTCAAATCGTTTTCCATTTCTCTAACAAATGTAGACATATGCTCCATATGCCCTGGAGTAATATTTATGTCTGTACCAATTTTACTAAAATGTTCACTGAGACAGGTTTCAATTTCTACCTTCTCTTCAAACATGACAGTTTTACTAACAGGGTCAATGATCTGGGAAGGGTTAATTGTAACACGAGGACCCTTTAACATGTTCCAAAACATCTTAGATTTATTCTTACCCCCTACACATTTATCATTGAAAAAGTTAATTTTATTATTGACTTGTTTATTAACAATTGCATCATGCAATTGTTTCTTCCGTTTTTGGTATAGGGTAGATAATTGCTTACCTAGTTCACTATCATATGGTCGTGTTTTGCTATGTAAACGCTGTAGTCGGTTAGCCTCCCGTCTACGTTTTAAAATTATGTCTAGACCTTTATTCCAAAAATTCTTGTAATTTTTAACTTTAGGTACTTTCCTTGCGACGGATTCCGCAGCGCTATTTACAATGTACTTCCACGTCTCCCATATATCATTAACATTATTCGAAACGTTATCCCAATTATCTTTGAAATTATCTTTTAAATTACACCTAAACAGTTCCCAATCGATGTCAGCAGTACATTTCCAAAAATGTTTAATACCAGAATAGCTGTCCTTCTTCTTTAAAATTTGGGTTATGTCCCTTAATTTAACACTGATGATTACATGATCACTGTTCAAATTAAGCACACCCTTTTCATCAATTAAAACGGAACTAACATTAGTTGAAAGACCTTTAGACATTTGTACATAATCTATAGCTGATCTTCGATTATTGGGTATTCTAGTATAGAAGTCGTCGCAACAGTTGAATGTATTAACAATATCCAATTCAGCGGCTTCACTGAACTGTAAAAGTCTAATATCGTTATAACTCTGATTATCTTTACAAAGTAACGATTTTTCAGTAAATTCGCATTGACGTAGGCTTTTACCATTAAAATCGCTCGTCAGGCATGTTTCATATCCATGCGATTGAAACACGGAACAGTTTTCTAAAAGTTCATAAAACAATAAATCAGTTTCATTTTTGTCGACTCCGTCGATAGGGAAGTAGACAACTCCGACTGCGGGTTGTATCCCATTTATGCGACATAAAACCCACAGACGCTCGAACGTATCGCATTGACTGTTGATCAGGTTATCATCTAAAATCGTAATGTCTGAATTCACACAAATACCAATACCCCTTTTACCCTTTGATTGTGTTCTACACTTTCCAATCCAGTTAAAATCGCTATGAAGGTCTCTGGGTTTATCATTTCCCTAAGAAAAGTTTCGCATGAAATTTCTACAGAATTGTCTGCTATATGTTTATCGACTTCATGGACTTTACTTTTCATGCCTCGAATGTTCAAAAAAATTACATTAAAATGCGATGTCGTTTTCTTTTTCTTACCTTTCCCTGCCCTACGTGGCAGCGGCAACCTTTCTTACTACCTTTACCTTTATCTAAAATTGTGTACTTTATAGAACTATCACCATGGCCATGTACCTAGTATACCTTACACACTTTAGCCTTGTGACCATACTCATGGCAACTGTCACACTGTATGTAAGTTCCATGTTTGCATTCAGAGTGAGTGTGGTTAAGTTCCCCACAATACCCACAACATACATCATTACAACCCAAGTCCCATACATCTTCTTAGATTTTATCGATATTAAAAGTGAGCTTTTATCTCATCACTGATTCATCCACCTTTACTCTCATAAACGGTTACTTTCCTAGTTAAAATGTTACTGTTTGTGTCGGGATTGAAAATACATTTGTTAGATTTTCTTACAACTTCCTTGAAATAAATAAAATATACTGAAAATGACTACAAAATACCTTTTCTTTACAATTTCTTTATCTGAAACTCGAGATTAACTATAGTAGTTTTAAAGCGGCATTAGCTACGATTTTGACCAAAAAAATTATATGTTTTTGAAATTGGTAAATAGCTTTAAAATGATGAAATAAAGGTAAAAACTTCACATTAAACAGCTTTTCGTACCACTTTTCGCCTTTTGAGAACGAGAATTACCATCGATTTATTATTGCCTTGCAAGCAAATAATTATTATATATTATTATATTTAGCAAATAAAAATATGTTTAAACTAAAAAAGCAAATAATTTGACCTCGCTTTCTCCGTATGCAACTGACCTTACTAGTGACAGGTACAAACGAATAATTTGTATTTTGTCGCTTATTAACTGCAAACCTGCATGGTTCTTTGTCCGTAGTTAACGCCGACTAAAAGCAGATTCACAGAAAATAAGAAATAAGTGCATTGTTGTACTGATTTAATGACGATTCGGCAAACTCCGTAAACAATGCCTATAATTAATAAGATGGCGTCCATTTCTTGATCGATCTCAAAACACGAGCAGTTGCAGGTTTTTTCCACGATGCACGTACATTTCATAACATTTATAAGTTACAGAAACATGTTTTATTAAGGCATCAATCATATCTGATAGTTTTTATGGGTAACAAAAATTTACGATTTTGGCAGATAATGCCACTTTAAGAAATGGAGAACACACTTCAACTGTAGATTCTTAAAATTAATCAACGAGACCCGTAATGGTCGAGTTGATTATTTTTAAGAATCTACATGTTGGAGTGTATTCACTTACATAATACATTTCCATCTGCAAAAGTGTCTTCATTTTATATTTTGCACTTTTAATGTTTAGAAAGTCAAATACGACGACGACTAACAAGATAAACTGTAGGTTTTTAAAAAAAATAATCTACTGTTCGACCAATAGTTTTTTAAATTTAAAAAAATGTATGGTCAATTCATAAAAGTGTTTATAAAAATACAAGGTATATTGATAGATTTTACCACTTAATTATTCTTGTTTCATAATTGGCCATAATTGTTATACACATGTATATATATTGATATGCTTCTTTCTGAATTGTAAAAAGACACAGAACCTGTATTTGTGTTGTAATTGATAGGAATACGACAATTTCAAATCAGATAAGTTGAAGTAAAAATTTAATTACAGATTGTTAAAGATAATCATAGAAAATCATTAAATATTTTACTCATCTTAGATATTACATTTTGTAAATGTACTATTTGGAACAAAACATACATAGTAACACTGATAATCCCTAAAAATAAACAATTTATGCTTGTGAGATTTCAAATATCAATTTTCTATATAATTCGCAATAGTGGTGTAAGCTTTGAAAAATCAATTTCCAGATGGGTGGAAATTATAGAAAACGTAGGAGAATTACTCATCTTAGATATTATACACTGCAAAGTCAAGAAATTCTGAATAGACCAGTTTTTGTGCTAGATATTCTGTACAGAATCTGAACATTCTGAATATGGTCTGAACAGATTCTGAACATTACTGAAAATTCTGAACACTCTGAACATGGACTGACCAGATTCTGAACATTACTGAAAATTCTGAACAGATTCTGAACATTCTGAACATGAACTGAACAGATTCTGAACATTACTGAAAATTCTGAACATTCTGAACATGGACTGAACAGATTCTGAACAGATTCTGAACATTACTGGAAATTCTGAACATATTCTGAACATGGACTGAACAGATTCTGAACAGATTCTGAACATTACTGGAAATTCTGAATATATTCTGAACAGATTCTGAACAGATTCTGAACATTCTGAACATGGACTGAACAGAGTCTGAACATTATCTTTCTTCTTAAATCAATATAGTTTACTTCATTTTCATTAGATTTTAACTAAATATAGAATATGATATTTCACTAATTAATAATAAAAAAAAAATTAGAACAATTATATTATTTCATTTCTCATTAAATTTGACATTTTCTTTATTTCAATCTTTCTTCTTAAATCAATATATTTTATTTCATTCCAATAGTGGTAGCTTAGAAAATTTAATTTACAGATTGTTGAAGATTTTCATAGATTCTGATTACCCCTTTTGTATCTTCAAACGCTTCATATTCATCTTAGTGAAGTGCACTATTTGAAACAAGACGTGCATAGTAACACTGATTTATTTTCACTGAAAATAATGAACTTAAGATTTCAAATATTCGTTTCCTACATTATTTGCATTTGGGGGATAAGCTTAGAAAATTTAATCTACAGATTGTTGAAGCTTTCATAGAAAAACATTGAACATTCTATTCATTTAGATATGATATGCATTATTTGGAGCAGGAAAGGACGATGTATACGCCATGCAGCATTATGTGATAAAGTTTGTCAGTGACTTGTTGCTGATCGGTGGTTTTCTCAGAGTTCCACCACCAATAAAAATGACCGCCACAATATTACTGAAATATTGTTGAAAGAGGCGTTCAATACAGACCCTTGATCGTTTAACTTAACATATATTTCGTATCGTTTGCGTTTCTCGTTCGTTCGTTCGTTTTTCGTTTACCGTTCGTTTGCGTTTCATGCGTGTAATTTGTTCGTTCGTTTCGTGTATCGTTCGCCAGTTTAATTAGACGAACACACGAAACGAAATACGAACGAACGATACACGAAACAAACGAACGCTTCACCAGATCACCTGACACTTTTAAATAAACACATTTTATCCGGCATTTGCTTTTGAAAGGCAGACAGTTTATCATGTAGATACCTCAAAAGAACTTTTCAACTACGATTTCCAGTTCAAAATAATTACTACAATTTGAATCTTGGTATTACTAAAAATTTTAAATATAAATTCTGTATAATTATATAATTAAATAAATATAAATTATGCATAATTATATAATTATATAAATATAAATTCTGTATAATTATATAATTAAATAAATATAAATTCTGTATAATTATATAATTGGAAAGTCATAGCTGGAAGTCAAACATATGAGATTTAAAATTTGATCATAAATATAATTATTAAACAAAATAGTAATATAAATTGTATTATCCTATTACTTTACCGACTAATTTATCATTTATGTATATAACTTGCTTATAAAATATAAGATTATAGAAGTTAATCACATCAATTTGCACAAAAGTCATTCAAATAATAACACGATACTATTCGTGTATCGCTCGTTCGTTTCGTATATCGTGCGTTCGTTTCGCATATCGTGCGTTCGTTTCGTGTATCGCGTGTTTGTTTCGTGTATCGTGCGTTCGTGTCGTGTATCGTGCGTTCGTTTCGTATATCGTGCGTTTTTCGTGTCATTCGTGTGAAGCGTTCGTTCGTTTTTCGTTCGTCTCGTTTGCGTTTTTCGTTCGCTTGCGTTTCGTGCGTATTGTAAACTTATACGATCCAGGTTCTGTACCAATAGCAACAAGGCTTTTAATAAATTTCAACTATTTTTAAAATGAGTTTTACAACTCTCAATTGCCACCAGACAAGAAAGAAAATCCGAACAGATAATGCATTTGCTCTCATCAGATGAGGCAACGAACTTCAAAGCAAGATAATAGAATTAGCAGACGGTAATCGAAGAAAATAGACCTGCTGTCCGAATACAGCTGCCGACGCTACCCTATAACCGTCTTTAGAACAATCAGTATAAATTTGTAGATTATTCAGATATTGCAGATCTAATTTCAGCAAAATGTTGCTGAATTAATTAAAGGTTTGTTTAAGATTTTTAGTATTTTGTAAGTTTAAAATTAAAGACAAGTGTTGGGTTTATCCATGGTGGGTTTTCAGGAACTGCAAGAGGTGCTATGTCATCCACATTTATATCAGAAGTGTGATTTTACTGGAAGTCCACAAGTTTTAATTGTATTGGGTTGTTATGGTAAACATTTTCATATAAAGGATTAAAAACACAGTCGTATGCAAGACTTGAAGGATAAACCTTCATTTCGTTGCCTATTGCATACCAAGTTGGATACGTCTGTTTTCAAGGGAAGGCTCGTTGCCTCAATACACACACTCTAAACTAGAGACGTTCTGAACGCTCCAAGTGAGAGTCGTAATCCTTGATGATGAACTGTCAAGCAACTTACTTGATATAAGATGGACGGTCAGAACCGTAAACGATACGCCCGTAATCCAATTTTGATGGAATTAACGATCAATGTAAATTTAATATAAAAAAAAGTCCTCTCCATTCCCCGTTTGGTACTGGACACAAGTGATATTATGTGAAACAAAGGGTGTAATCGTATATTTGTTCCTAATAATATTTGTTCCGAAAGGAAAAAATAATTGAATAATATTTATTCCATGGAACAAGTCTTATGGAATATTTAGTCCACCTCTATGACATTTGTTCCACCTTTGGGATGTACATTTATTATAGGTAAATGAAATAATAAAAGTTACTTTAATGTAATATTTGTACATACCAGAATAAATATTATATAATACTTGTACCTAACAAATTTATTTTTGGATCGGAAAATATTTTATGTAGTATTTGTTCCATTTTAAACTTATTTGTTTCTTATAACATTTGTATCTAAGAAAATTTATTATATAATAAAAGTTCCGAATAGGAAATTATTTTATGTAATACATGTTCCATTGTACTTGTATTTTTGTGGAACATGTATTACATAAAATAAATTCCTTTTGGAACTTTTATTACATAATAAATTTTCTTAGGAATAAATATTATAGAGGAACTTCTGTTCCATCACAGGGTTTCAATCTGCAATGATAGTGATTTATATATCCCTATTAACCTAATTGTATACTGTAAAAGTACTAATTTTCGCTTATTTCGAGGAGGACGTCAGACAGCGAAAAATTGTAACAAAAGATTACTTGTGTCAGTCCATGATAGTAGTAACATCAACCGAACATGTAAGCTTTTCGTATTGTTTACATGATCAATGTGGAGTATTTCTATCAAGTGTGTTTTGTGAACTTTTTATTTTCTAGAAAACGTATACTATATTATACAGTTATTTAATGGGTGTAGATGCAATAGATCAAACTATTTGTCCTGATGTGCTGGGAATGATCAAGTGTTCTATTGCATGAGACCAACGGCCGAATGCAATAGACCACTTGGTCATTCCCAGCCCCGAAGGACAAATAGTTTGATCTATTGCATCCACACCCATTAAATAATTGCTTTATTTCCTAATTAAACAGAAGCAAGGTAGCGGACATGACTTACATTTAGTACATAACATGTAGAAATAGTAAATGTTCATTAGTTGTTAGCTAGGCACTATATTTCAACAGTATAGATCATGTCTTGACTACGGGAGACTATAATAAAACGACATATCTTCCCGCGGGACAATACTAAATGCTCCGCGAATTTACGTGATGAATTTTCAATAAAAGTTACTTCCCTTGATATGCACGGCGCTACGATTAACAGTTGATTACGTCATTGTTTACATTGCCGACATGACTGCCAGATTCGGCAGCACGGATGCCGACGAATTCACATTGCAACAATAAAATGTAAAGACAAAAGCGGCCACCAAATATGCAGTTAAAGTTTTCTCGGACTTCATGTTGGAAACAAATTATGACGGAAATTGTTGTACTCAATGGCATTTTACAAGACTTTTACGCGAATGTCAGAACCAGCAGTGGAGATTATTATTCTAAAAGCTCATTAGTTGCAATTTTTTAGCCATTAGCCATGTTATGTACTAAATTTATTATGTACTTCTCCCTCAGGAACCGTTCTCCTATAGTGTTGTCTGGGAAAGTATAGTGCCCTGGCGTACCGGCTTGGGCACTATACCTACCCAGACAACACTATAGGAGAACGGTCCCCTTGTGAGAAGTCTACAATAGGATAATATTCATGCATATATTGTAGAAAAACTTATGAAAATGGAAATGATATATTTGTTGAATTAAATAACAATAAACAGGTGGAAAACAGATTAAAAAGTCCTTAATTTTTATGTTACATATGTTTTTCAATATTATTATTTAAATATTAAAATTTTGAAATTTGTTACCATGTAAGACACCTTTGTTAACATTGCCCCTGACCAATACCTAGTATTCCATTAGGCATTGACACCTTTTATGGCGAAGTTTAATAGTAACCAAGGAATACTTCAAGTATATAAAATAGGAAATATTGTTTGATATACTGTCAAATGAAAAATAGTGATTTGCTTAAAACTTTGCATTTTTAGGCAAAGTGAGCTTTTGCCATCACTTGGCGTCCGTCGTCTGTCGTCCGTTAACTTTTCACATTTTAATCTTCTCCTCTGAATCCCATTAGCCAAAATGAACTGAAACTTGATAGGAAGCATCTACGGAAGGTCCTCTATAAAGAGTTCTCATTTTGTCCCGATTCATTGACAAACATGGCTGCCACAGGCAATTCGTATTTCTCATTAGCCGATTTAAACAAATCTTTTCCTCTGAAACCGTTTGGCAAACATAGTAGGAAGTATCTACGGAAGGTCCTCTATAAAGATGTCTCATTTCGTCCTGATCCGTTAACAAACATGGCCATCACAGGCAATTCTTATTTCTGATTGGTTGATTTCTAAACAATCTCCTGCTCTGAAACCGCTTACCCAAATGAACCGAAACTTGGTCGGAAGCATCTTTGGAAGATCCTCGATAACGGTTGCTCATTTTGTCCTGATCCGTAAACAAACATGGCCGTCACAGGCAATTCTTGTTTCTGGTTGGTCGATTTCTTGATAACTTCTTCTGAAACCGCTTTCCCAAATGAACCAAAATTTGGTAAGAAGCACCTTTTGAAGGTCCTCTATAAAGATTGCTCATTTCGTCCCGATTCGTTAACAAACATGACCGCCACAGGCAATTCTTGTTTCTGATTGGTCGATTTCTCAAAATATTCTCCTCTGAAAGCGCTTTGTCCAATGAACCAAAACTTGGTAGGATGCATCTATGGAAGGTCTTCTATAATGATTGCTCGTTTCGTCCCGATCCATTAATCAACATGGCCGTCACAGGCAATTCTTGTTTCTGATTGGTCGATTTCTAAAAAAAATTCCTCCTCTGAAACCGCTTGGCCAAATAAACCGAAACTTGTTAGGAAGCATCTATGAAGGTCTTCTATAAAGATTGCTCATGTTGTTCCGATCCATTGTCAAACATGGCTGCCACAGGAAATTATTGTTTCTGATTGGCCAATTTAAAAAAAATATTCTCCTCTGAAATCGTTTGGCCAAATGAACCGACACATGGTAGAAAGCATCTATGGAAGGTCCTCTATAAAAAGTTCTCCTTTCGTTCTGATCCGTTAACAAACATGGCCGCCACAGGCAATTCTTATTTCTGATTGGTTGATTTCTACACAATCTTCTCTGCAACTGCTTTCTCAAATGAACCGAAACTTTGTAGGAAGCATCTATGGAAGGTCCTCTATAAAGATTGCTCATTTCGTCCTGATCCTTTAACAAACAGGGCCGTCACAGGCATTTCTTGTTTCTGATTGGTCGATTTCTAAAAATGTGCACCTCTTAAAGCACTTTGTCCAATGAACCGAAACTTGGAAGGATGCATCTATCGAAGGTCCTCTATAATAATTACTCATTTCCTCCCGATGCGCTAACCAAAATGGCCGTCACAGGCAATTCTTGTTTCTGATTGGTCAATTTAAAAAAAATCTACTGCTCTGAAACCGCTTTCCCAAATGAACCAAAATTTGGTAAGAAGCATCCTTGCAAGGTTCTCTATAAAGAATGCTGATTTCGTCCCGATTCGCTAAGAAACATGACTGCCACAGGCCATTCTTTTTTCTGATAGGTCGATTTCTAAAAATTTTTTCCTCTGAAAGCGCTTGTCCAATGAACCGAAACTTGGTAGGATGCATCTATGGAAGGTCCTCTATAACGATTACTCATTTCCTCCCGTTGTGCTAACCAAAATGGCCGTCACAGGCAATTCTTATTTCTGATTTGTCGATTTCAAAAAAATCTACTTCTCTGAAACAGCTTTCCCAAATGAACCAAAATTTGGTAAGAAGCATCCTTGCAAGGTTCTCTATAAAGAATGCTGATTTCGTCCAGATTCGCTAAGAAACATGACCGCCACAGGCAATTCTTGTTTCTGATTGGTCGATTTCTAAAAATGTTCTCCTCTGAAAGCGCTTGTCCAATGAACCGAAACTTGGTACGATGCATCTATGGAATGTCCTCTATAACGATTACTCATTTCCTCCCGATGCGCTAACCAAGATGGCTGTCACAGGCAATTCTTGTTTCTGATTTGTCGATTTCAAAAAAATCTACTCCTCTGAAACCGCTTTCAATATTGACCAAAATTTGGTAAGGAGCATCCTTGGATGGTTCTCTATAAAGAATGCTCATTTCGTCCCGATTCGTTAACAAACCTGACCACCACAGGCAATTCTTGTTTCTGATTGGTCGATTTCTAAAAATGTTCTCCTCTGAAAGCGTTTTGTCCAATGAACCGAAACTTGGTAGGGTGCATCTATGAAAGGTCCTCTATAACGATTGCTCATTTCGTCCCGATCCGTTAACAAACATGGCCGTCACAGACAATTCTTGTTTCTGATTGGTCGATTTCTAAAACATCTTCTCTAAAACCGCTTTCCCAAATGAACCAAAATTTGGTAGGATGCATCTATGGAAGGTCCTCTATACCGATTGCTCATTTCGTACCGATCCGTTAACAAACATGGCCGTCACAGGAAATTCTTGTTTCTGATTGGTTGATTTCTAAATATCTTCTCCTGTGAAACCACTTGGTCACAATGAACCGAAACTTTGTAGATATCATCTTTCGAAGGTATACTATATTGATTGCTCATTTCGTCCCGATCCGTTAACAAACATGGCCATCACAGGCAATTCTTGTTTCTAATTGGTCGATTTCTAAAACATCTCCTCTGAAACCGCTTTGCCAAATGAACCAACAAATAAGCATCCCTGCAAGGTTCTCTATAAAGAATGCTCATTTCGTCCCGATTCGCTAACAAAGAGGAGCACCACATGCAATTCTTGTTTCTGATTGGTCGATTTCTAAAAAATTATCTCCTCTGACAGCGCTTTGTCCAATGAACCGATACTTGGTAGGACACATCAATGGAAGGTCCTCTATTGCGATTGCTCATTTCGTCCCAATCCGTTAACAAACATGGCCGTCACAGGCAATTTTTTTTTCTGATTGATTCATTTCAAACAAATCTACTGCTCTGAAACCGCTTTCCCAATTGAACCAATATTTGGTAGGAAGCATCCTTGGAAGGTTCTCTATATAGATTGCGTGTCCCGATTCTTTAACAAACATGGCCGCCACAGGCAATTCTTCTTTCTGATTGGTCGATTTCTAAAAATGTACTTTTCTGAAAGCGCTTCTTCCAAAGAACCGAAATTTGGAAAGATGCATCTATGGAAGGTTCTCTCTAACGATTGTTCATTTCGTACCGATCCGTTAACAAACATGGCCGTCACAGGTAATGCATGTTTTTGATTGGTCGATTTATAAAAAAAAAATTCTCCTCTGAAACTACTTGGCCAAAATGAACCGAAACTTTGTAGACAGCATCTTTGGAAGGTCATCTATATTGATTGCTCATTTCGTTCCGATCCGTTAACAAACATGGCCGTCACAGGCAATTCTTGTTTCTGATTGGTCGATTTCTAAAAATCTTCTCCTCTGAAAGTGCTTCATTCAATGAACCGAAACTTGGTAGGATGCATCTATGGAAGGTTGTCTATAACGATTGCTCATTTCGTACCGATCGTTAGCAAAAATGGCCGTCATTCTTGTTTCTGATTGGTTGATTTCTAAAAAAATCTTCTCCTCAGAAACCGCTTTGTCACAATGAACCGAAACTTGATAGACAACATCTTTGGAAGGTCCTCTATATTGATTGCTCATTTCTCCCCGATCCGTTAGTAAACATGTCCGTCACAGACAATTTTTGTTTCTAATTGGTCGATTTCTAAAACATCTCCTCTGAAACCGCTTTCCCAAATGAACCAAAATTTGGTAAGAAGCATCCTTGCATAGTTCTCTATGAACAATGCTCATATCGTCCCGATTCGTTAACAAAGATGACCGCCACGGGCTATTCTTGTTTCTGATTGGTCGATTTCTAAAAAAATCTTCTCCTCTGAAACCACTTGGTCAAAATGAACCGAATCTTGGTAGACATCATCTTTGGAAGGTCCTCTATATTGATTGTTCATTTCGTCCCGATTCGTTAACAAACATGGCCGTCACAGGCAATTTTTGTTTCTGATTGGTGGATTTCTAAAAAATCTCCTTCTCTGAGACCGCTTTCGCAAATGAACCGAAACTTGGTAGGAAACACCCTTGGAATGTCCTCTATAAAGATTGTCCATTTCGTCCCGATTCATTAACAAAGATGACCGCCACAGGCAATTCTTGTTTCTGATTGGTCGATTTCTATAAAAATCTTCTCCTCTGAAACCGCTTGGTTAAAATGAACCGAAACCTCGTAGAAAGCATCTTTGGAAGGCCATCTATAACGATTGCTCATTTCGTCCTGATACGTTAACAAACATGGCCGTCAAAGGCAATTCTTGTTTCTGATCGGTCGATTTCTAAAACATCTTCTCTGAAACCGCTTTCCCAAATGAACCATCATTTGGTAGGAAGCATCCTTCGAAGGTTCTCTTTAAAGATTGCTAATTTTGTCCTGATTCGTTTACAAACATGGTCGCCACAAGCAATTCTTTTTTCTGATTGGTAAATTTCTAAAATTTTCCCCTCTGAAACTAGTTACCCAAATTATCCGAAACTTGGTAGGAAAGATCCATGGAAAGTCCTCTATGACAAGTGTTATTGTTGTACCGATCCGATTAAAAACATGGCCACAACAGGCAATTCTAATTTCTGATAGGTTGATTTGTAAGAATTATTCTCCCCTGGAACCGCTTGGGCAAATGAACCGTAACTTGATAGGAAGTGGCTATGGAAGGTTTGTTATATATATTTCTCATTTCGTCCCGATCCGTTAACAAATATGGCCGCCACAGTCAAATCTTTTTTTCTGGTTGGTAGATTTCTGAAATAATCTTCTCATCTGAAACTGCTTGGGCAAATGAACCGTAACTTGGTAGGAAATACATATCGAAGGTTCTCTATTAAGCTTACGCAAAGCAGAATGAAAGCCCACTGAGCCTCTAGTTTCATAAACTGCACACTTGCAAAGAAAGTAAACGTTTTGGTGAAGCACAGCTAAGTACGAAAATGATCATGAGTATGTCAGACAGTACAGTTTTGAAACGTTATTGCAAATACTTTAGCAACATATCATGTTTATTATGGGTTCCTCCTGGAAAGTGATGACAATTCTATACTACCGTCCTATATTTTATTCACCGAGTCCGGTCACCGTTAATGGTCAAATCCAAACAAGGTTCATTGACTAATAGAAGTAAGATGAAAACAAAGTTTCAATCACAGACTGTGTTTGATTTCACGATATTAGGGCTTAAACATAGTAGCCTTAATATATGATATATGGAATTACGTTGCTGGGAAACTTATAAGAAGAACATTCCCTTTCTAATGTCAAATAGTTGAGTAAGCGAATCATATAGGCAACTTCCCTTTAGGACAAGCCTTCAGGTAGTTTCTCATGCATGGATAATAAATGCTACACTATCTGCATGTTTAAAAAGGTTTGCAGCAGCTCATACTCATCAGCATCTTGTTCGTAGTGATTGTTTGCTACCAGCTGCAATATACATTTATTCAGCCTAATTCTACGATTAGGTCATTCCTATGACACAATTTCCGCCTGTTTGACCATTCCAGCAACTACAAGATTTATTGTTTCCAATCATGTATCGTGTTCTCGTCAATGCTTCACATCCGGGTCAATCACTAGTTGTCTGTGTAGTGCTTTATGGATCATTGTTTGTCTGTTTGTTCTTTTTCGTTTGTCCATTGTATTACACGTCCATCTTTGAATTACGGCGTCCGATTACGGCGTCAGACTACCCCTTTGATATCTTCAAACAGAGAAGAGAAAACTTTGTTCGAACAATTCTGAATATATAGCAATATACTTGCAATACATCAATAAATATATACGTCAGCTTCACTTCTACAAGTGCGTTGACTATTGTAAGTTTATAAAGTGAAAATAGAAACAGAACAAAAGTGTTGCAAACAGGCTCAAGTTAGCGACTTTAAAATCTACAGCCGTCGCGGACGGCTACAAAATGAGGATTAACATACATAACTCATGGACACGGGCATAGCCATCTTAAATCAGATCAATTTGAACAGCACAAATGGTATGACGGAGTTATCAATTAGCGCATGCGTATATGTTAATATATACACATGCAAAACGAACCCGTAAAGACCATGTGGAAACGACATAGTACTGACGGAAAACTGTATTAAGTTCAATGAGTACCGCTAGTTAGAATTGTTAGTTAAGATGGTCGAGGAGGTTTTTTTTATGACAGTCATTTACTTAAAAAATTTACATAGTATTTTCCAAAAAAACAAATAATACTAATAAAAAAATATATAACAATGGATTTAAGATATCAACAAAGTACAATGACATATAGTTTAATGATCTACACATCATTATATTAAATTGTATGCCCCAAAGATGTATGCTTTGAGGCAGTCAGTTCTTGTTTTAATCATTTAGATTTGTGTTTCTCTTATTTTAAGACATAAATATCTTGGTAACCAACAATTAATCATAACACATGATAGTTTCAAAATCCCTGATTAAAAGTGCACAGAAGGTCTGGCCACTGATAATTTGTATGGATTTATGTGACTGGACGTAGGTTAGTTAACACTTCCTAGGTATCATTCACCTCTTTGCACAATTGTTACCAATGTTTAGCATTTTTGTCATATTAAATTTGGTGCGGTTCAGCAATAAATGGTTCACCAAATTGCAAAATATTAGTACAGTATACCTCTTTGGAACAGGAAATATTTTTTTTTTACATTTTACATCATTAGTGTTTATAGAAACTATGGAATGAAATAGAAAAAAACAACGTGAAAATTGCTAGCATATGGGTTGAGATCAACCGTAATTGGTAGTTTTACTTCGAAATACTCCACAAATAGATTATATTAATCGAAATAATCACATTACTTTTTTAGATAATTAGCCGGAAAATCATCATCACCGTGTAACATATAATTAGGGTTCATGCTCTTTTTTTGCTAACAAAATTCAAGGACTTTTCAGGCCAAAATATGAGTTTTTCAAGGACTGCAAACAGGAAAACCACTTAGGTATACACTTAGGTATTTTCAACATTGAAGAAAAATCAAACGCATATTAGTTTATTATTGACATGTATACATGTAACAAAAAAATGAGTTTTATTTAAATTGTATCTAGCAGTTCTCTTTCAATATGTCCAGTAAGTCTTTCTCAATAGTTTCTAGACTTTTTTGTTTGTCCTTTGCACTCCTTCTCATACTGTTTGACTTGACAATAAGCGTAAATGGTCCTGTATTTCAAGTATTCGATTCTTTGTCTTCATGGTAACTAAAGTTTCATCAATCACTTTTCGCTTTGTGTTTTTTCTTGTTTTATTTTCTGCTTCTTTTTTCTTGTCATCTAAGAACTGGTAGTTTGTGGATCTAGCACTAGATGGTGAAAGCAGTAGTTCCTTACAATAGTCCACTTTCAATAATCCACCAACACTTCTTATATGGTCAACACAGTTCTGTTTGCAATAAGTGATGTTTCTGCTAAATTCTCAACTGAGACCTCTTTATTAACAGAAACAGATCTCTCTCTACTGAAGCCTGTTCATGCGAAAGCAAGAGCAGCAGTTTAATTAATCTCGAAAAGATTTGCAAATTCAGATCTATTACCTATTCTGTCACTATAAAAAGAGTACAGTCTGTCCTCCTTTTGAGAATAGTCTCTGCAGTAATCTCACTTGTCCTTAAACATATGATCAAACAAATTACTGAATTCATGCAATATACTGTCACAAACAGATTCATCAAGTGTTTTAGTCTCAGTAATAACTTCATTTGTCAATTTCAATGTACTCTTGTCTTTGTCCTCTAAACCAAACATTGGATCCTAAGCGCTTATGTGCCTTACAATTTGACACTTGAATGGTGACTTCTTAAAAAGTTTACTGACAAGTTTTATAAGAACATTTCTACACTCTTGTCGGAAGTCATAAATGTGTTGTTTGAATATGTTTTCTGTTATAAATGCAACCTTTTTCAGTAATTTCAGGGTGTTTGTTGCATCTTTCAATAAATCTGCTTTAATATATTTTTTCCATGAAACTCATGATCAGAGAAGACAAATCATAACGTATAAATACAATCATTGGGTTGTCAGTTTGGGCCATCCATAGACAACTGTAATAGCTTTGAAATACAGTTTCAAGCTTCTCATAGATCTGTTCTGATGTATGATGACAGATGAAAAGGGAAGAGAAATATCTAGAGTGAACAGAAAAGGCATCCCAAAACATTAATTGAACATCCATTTGACTTGATTCTAGTTCACTGTTCATGCTTTCGTCAGAGCTAAGCGTAACCATTTTGTTTCTTAGCAATTTCTTTTAATACAGTCAAAAATGTGTCGCAATAATAATTGTAGCTAAATAGGAAGTTTTCCTTTCAGCACATGCAAATGTTTTTGCGATCAGTGAATCAGGTAACATAAACTGAAAAATATTTCCAACATTTTCACAAGATTTGTAAGAATAGTGACTAGTTATTGCTTTAATTGCCCAGCACATTCCTGATGTAAGTGTGTCGTTTTTTAGCAATAAAAGAAGATAAGCCCACACATGACGGTTTTCTCAGTTTTCCGGTTGTTGACTGATTTTTTTCTGTATGTTGACTTATGAGTTTTGCCTCTCCCTTTGGAAGCTTGCTCGGTGTTCGGTAATTTTGTTATCACTCTTATGATGTTGTACTACTAGTAGACGCAGCACTATTCTTTGCTGGTGTCATAAATTGTGAAGTTTTGTCACTGTTGCATGAAGTCCCAGTATTAATATTAGTATTGATGATGAGATCTGTCTTCGGATCTTTGCTCCCATGCCACTGCTTACTAAATTCTACATGTTTTCGTCCTAAGAAATATTTATTCTCTGTCTTTAGTTGTCTGTGTAATGCTTTGTGGGTCATTGTTTGTTTGCTTGTCCTAATCTTGTGGCCATTTTATTACACGTCCATCTTTGAATCACGGCTTCTTTTTACCCCTTTGTTATCTTCAAACCTTTCCGGTATGATGTCTGCTTACTCAAATAAAGAAGATGAACTTTGTTTGAACAAATCTGAATATATAACATACATGCAATATCGTTGACTACTGTCAGTTACTTGCAAAGGTTTATAAAGGGAAAATAAAAATAAAACAAATGAGTCGCAAACAGACTCAACTTAGCGACTTTTCAGATATACAGCCGGTCGCGGACAGAGATGCAAAAGAATGACTAACTTACATGACTCCAAAACTCGGTAATAGGCATTATGAATCGGGTCGATATGAACAGGAAGTATGGTATGGCGTGATCGATCAGCGCATGCGTACATGTAATATACATTTGTAAAACGATATTCTNTGAAATTGGGCCATCCATAGACAACTGTAATAGCTTTGAAATACAGTTTCAAGCTTCTCATAGATCTGTTCTGATGTATGATGACAGATGAAAAGGGAAGAGAAATATCTAGAGTGAACAGTAAAGGCATCCCAAAACATTAATTGAACATCCATTTGACTTGATTCTAGTTCACTGTTCATGTTTTCGTCAGAGCTAAGTGTAACCATTTTGTTTCTTAGCAATTTCTTTTAATACAGTCAAAAATGTGTCGCAATAATAATTGTAGCCAAATATGAAGTTTTCTTTTCAGCACATGCAAATGTTTTTGCGATCAGTGAATCAGGAAACATCAACTGAAAAATATTTCCAACATTTTCACAAAGTAGAAGGCGGAACAAAAATGTGTGAAGATCAATGAGTACCGGTAGTTATAAAATGGGATTCATTTTGTAATGTTTATTATTATTATCATTATTATTATTAGTATAACAAGAGTGTTTGGGTTTCGAAATGCTTAATTGGTCTTTCAATTCAATAATTTTGTCTGATTTGTCTTTTTATTTTTTGGATTTGTTTCTAATAAGAATAAGCGTCTTGAAAACGAATGATAAATACGGATATATCTAATTTAGGGCTGATGACATTTTCCAGGAATGGTTTACGTCGAAAGATTTGAAAGCCCAATAATTTAAAAGTTTGGGAACTAGAAAACTAAAGGTTCTAACTAAATTAGCCAATGTCGCATAATGTAGCATATACCCGAGAGATATGATGAAACTTACATTATGTAGGAACAATAGATTTCAATAATAGTATATTCAGTAGACAATAAGAATATATATTATATTTAATTCTACTTTTTTTTTGTAAATTATGATACATTAATCTAAAGCTGCATAAAAATAATATGACACCCCAAGTGCATACCATGATAGCTATGCATATGCACTGGACATGTGATATCAATGTTCCAGAGAAATGTTTTTGCATATTAATGTATCCGAAATTCATGTAAAGACCTGAATTGTATGATTGTTGAAGCCATTTAAACTGTACTACAGTTCAAAATATCCCTTCAATGTACAAGCTGAGAGTGACTACACATGTGTTGATCTAAACAATGAGGTACAATTTGAGGATTTTCCCTCGAAGACATAGACCATGAGTTGTTTTTATGACATTTATTATTATTATTATTTTAAAAAATGACCACCAGTATTGAATAAGGTGATTGCATGATTTAAACACAAAGAAAAAGGGTTATTTTCTCACACACAAAAAGTTCAATGCATTGAAGATATTAATAAAGCACAATGATATACTGGCATAGTTTAAGGATCTACACATCACTATTGATTAATTTGTATGCTCCAAAGATATATGACTTGTGTGCTTGTTTTGATCATTTAGATTTTTGTTTCTCTTATTTTAAGACATAAATATCTTGGTTACCAACAATTAATCATAGCACATGATTAGTTCCAACATCCCTGATTAAATGTGCACAGCAGGTATGGCCACTCATAATATGTATTGCTTTAGGTGACTGAAAGTAGGTTAGTTAATGCTTCTTAGGTCTCATTCACCTCTTTGTACAATTGTTTTCACTGTTTCACATTTTTGTCATATTAAATTTCTTGCGGTTCAGCAATAAATGGTTCACCAAATTACAAAATATTTGTCGACCTCTTTGGAATAGGAAATATTTTTTTTTAACATTTTAACATCATTAGTTTTCATAGAAGCTTTGGAATGAAATAGGGAAAAAAATTCAAAATTGTTAGAGCAACATTAGCATATGGGTTATACCCAACAAATAGATTATATTAATAGAAGTAATCGTAGTACGTTTTTATTAAACAATTGGCCGGAGAATTATAACACCATGTGACAGATAATTAGGGTTCATGCTCTTTTTGCTACCAAAATTCCAGTTCAAGGATTGTAAAAAGGAAAACTTTTTTCAAAACATCTCAGGCATTTCACACTTAGGTCTTTTCAACATTCATGAAAAATCAAACGCATATTAGTTTATGTAATAGTTACCGACTGAGATCGAGGTGTTCAAGCTAGATGAACACCTGAGCCCGTGCAAATTGTGCGCCGAGACCGCGTAGCGGTCGAAGTGCTCAAAGCACGGGCGAGGGTGTTTATCTAGCTTGAACTCGAGATCGAAGTCGGTAATCGACTTACACTCTAGTGATATTGTTTATAACAAATATATATGTTGGATGAAAGTGGCTAAAGTCGTAAGTACATGTACATTTATATTGTAGTATTTGAGAAAAACAAACATACACATTTTACTAACAGGTGGATATTTTACATAGTATTCTGGAATAAACTATTGTTTTAAATCTATAACGGTAGTGTTGTTGCATAAACATAAGTCCGCAACTTGCACGAAGACTGTACTTTAACCTCAGTAAGTACGATTCCTGTGTAAATTAAATTCACTTTAAATTTGGAGAAAAGACGAATTATTCATATTCGCAAATAATTTTTGGATGAAGACGGTGTTTGACACTATATTTTAAAAAGTTTGAATTAACATTCAAGTTCCAATGAAGCCACATATTTTACGGTATGAATTGTATAACTTTTGGAAATATTTATTTGTCAAAATATCCGCACGTGTGTTAAGCCCACACCACATAGTGACGTCACTTGAACACCTCGGCACTGTGCCAGGTGTTCAAGTGACGTCACTTAACCTAAGACACGTGCGAAATCTTTTGACAAATAGATATTTCCAAAATTTGAATACCTATCGATAACAATAGAACTAGTGTGTAAACCTGTAACAAACAAAATGAGTTTTATTTAAATTGTGTCTTGCAGTTCTCTTTCATTTTGTCCTGCAACTCTTTCTCAATAGTTTCTAGAGTTTTTTTGTTTGTCCTTTGCACTCATCATACTGTTTGACTTGGCAATAATCGTAAATTTCCCTGTATTGTCAGCCTTTTCTGCATATTTTTCTGCTGATTTGTTTAATACTTTGATGTCATTCTCCATTATTTTATTTTCCTTCTTGATATCTGAAACAGCTTGGCCAAATGAAGCGAAACTTGGTAGGAATTATCTATGGACGTTCCTTCATAAAAATTGCTCATTTCGTCCCGATTCGTTAACAAACATGGCTGCAATAGGCAATTCGTGTTTCTGGTTGGTTGATTTCTAAATAAATCATCTCTTCTTAACGATCATGGTCAAATGAATTGAAACTTGGTAGGAAGCATGTATGGAC
>MJUT01030144.1:1836-18263 GCA_002080005.1 Gigantidas platifrons | reverse complement strand
AAATTTATTATATAAAAAAACTAAACTAAACTAAAAAAAACAATATAAAAATATAAGAATAAGTCTGTTAAAATTTAACAACTTGAGGAAAAAATAATTAATCTTTAGTAAAAGGTCTCAAAAGTGAAATTTGTAATAAAAAAAAAAACAGAACACAATTTAAAAATGTATGAATAAGTCTGTTAAAATCTAACAACTTGAAAAAAAAATTAAACTTTTGTCAAAATTCATATATTAAATGAAAATGTAATATTTTAAATAAACCATCTTTCTAAAATGTATGAATTTGAAATATTATATGATACTCATGCAATTAAGCAATTTTCTGAAAATCTAAATTCAAAAGTTTTTAATAATATTTATTTATAAATTTAGAATTATCATAATTTTGAAGAGTATTTTTTAATTGTGATTGTGCATACTGATTGTTTTTGGTTAAATTGATAAACTATGATACAAAAAATATCTGGGCTTAAAATGTGCTAATTTATATATCCAGCTGTCTAATTTTTTTCCAATATGGGAATTCTTGAACTTGTACATGTACTTGTATAAAAAAAATGTACAAGTATTGTTATTTTCTCCCAAAAAAGTTGAACTCTAGGATTATGATTCTTTTTTTTTTTGTTCTGATGTGGAGTTTTAATGAAATTGTGTTTTTATTTAAAGAATCATAATTAATAGGATTTAAAATTTCACTTTTAAATCCCTTATCGCATGGGCTCAGATAACTTGGTCCGTTATCACGCTTTGGTCAATTGTTTTAATTTTGGTAATTCTTCAGATTATCGATTTCTTATTGATTGAATTACCCACAATCATTGTTTGTCTTGCTGAGATTTGAAGAACACGACCAAAATTCACGGAGTCTATCTACTTCAAAAAACTGAAAAATCCTAATGTCAGGGAGTATTTTAATATCGGCAAAATTGTTGTCATGTTACATGTATTATGCATGCTGGATACACACGTAAAGTGAAGTATTTTTAGAATGGTGCCTGCGGCGTGGTTTAAAACCATGAATACCACGTGTTCAGATTATTATGAGATAACATGTGCTCAACGAGTTTAAATTGGTTTATAGAACGAATGTTGATCTAGACACAATAAATGATTTTAATTTGTCAGTTTGCTCGATCAGTAGCTTACTTTCAGGTTTTATTTCTCTCCCTCCCCCTTTTTGGGGTCAATTTATGATTTCCAAATGTCACCACGTACGTGATACATACACAAAATAATAATATTATGATAAATTAAATGATGCACTTACTTATGTAAGACAATGTTAAGACATCACAGTTCTGCAAAGTACGGCCACAGCACAAAAAAAAACAAAAACTTTGCGGGATCTGTGCTTTGTGACAAAGTTTGTCAGTTTGTGACTTGAGTCATCATACATGATATGCCAATCAAATGGGTACACATTTACTGCAAGACGGCGATTGTCTCTATTTAACGGATACACATAGAAAATATTTTAAGAAGCGTAGTGTTGGTATTTAGTGCCCATGGAATCGGTTTTTGCACATAAGAAAATGCATGCGTGGTGCAATTGCATTTAGGTCACTTGAAAATTTGCTCACAATTTTTTTTTCGTAGTGGCAAAACAACTGCAGGTGTTTCACAGTTTCACTTGGTATATAATGTTTTACTAATGTTACAATGTCCATATAAATTTAAACCGAATATTACACAGAATAATGATGTTGCGTGTAATTTAATTATTAGATATGTTTAACCCAGTTTAGTATATACCTTGGTATACTGATGTTGCACATAAGATGTCTGATGATTATCAGATACATTTCAGTATTAAAAGGGTATATACCGTTGATGAAGAAACATGATAATCGGACAAACTTTAGTATATAATAGGGTATACCGATTTTGCTTATAACACGGTTCTCAGATACATTTCAGTAAATAACATGGTATGCAGTCGTTGCATATAATATAATTATTATAAATTTAAGCATGTAACGTAGTATACCTATGTTGCATGTAACACGATTATCAGATAAATTTCAGTATATAACATTGGTATACCGATGGTTGCGAAAACATGATTATAAATTTCAGTACATAAAGGTGCTATACAGATGGTGCATAAAACATAATTTCAGATGTTTAATTGATATGTACTAACCTTATTATCAAGTTTAGCTGATATGTCTTATCTTATTATCTGATGTGCACTTTATATCTTATTTTCAGATGTTTAGCTGATATGAACTTATCTTATTATCACATATTTAATTGACGTGTACTTATCTTATTTTCAGATGTTTTGCTGATATGAACTTAAGTTATTATCAGATGTTTAACTGGTGTGTACTTGCCTTATTTGCAAATGTTTAATTGATATGTACTAACTTGTCAGATTTTAGCTGTTAATTACTAACCTTATCATAAGATGTTTAGCTGATATGAACCTACCTTATTATCAGATGTTAAACTGACGTACTTACCTTTTTATGAGATGTTTAGATGATATGTACTTATATTGTTATCAGATGTTCAGCTGATATGTACTTATCTTAATTTCAGACGTTTAGCTGATATGAAGTTACCTTATTATCATATGTTTAGCTGATAATTACTAACCTTATTATCAGTGCTTAGCTGATATGTACCTACCTTATTATCAGATGTTTATCTGACATGTACGTATCTTTTATCAGATGTTTCGCTTAATTGAAGTGTCTTTCTTTCATATGTTTAGTTGATATGAACATATCATCTTCTCAGATCAGATCTTTAGCCGATAAATACAAACCTTAAATTCTCCCTCGCCAGCTCGTCCGAATTTAAATTATTTCTTATCTAACTCATATGGGCACATAAAAAGACAACACATAAATTAGGTTTGGTTGCTCGCAGTAACATTTCTTCTTTTTTCTTGCGAAACAACTTTTAATACTTAATTATAAACATGACAATGTACTAAATAAACATGAAAAAAAATCAACTCTGCAGCGAAAAACTGATAACTTCTGGATCGTAGTTACTGTGAGCACCTTCGATAATGAAATTATTCAAACAGACCTTTATATATCTTTTAAAATACTCCACCCTAATTACCGCCAAGAATTTTCTCGTGCAAATGATACCCGTTACTACATGTATTTAAAACCTGTAATATGCATACTATCGAAACAGGTTAAACAACTTTATTTATATCTTACATATATAGTTAAAGGGAAAAACCCATTATCAAACGAAAAGAAATACATTTAAATTCTCCCTCGCCAGCTCGTCCGAATTTAAATTATTTCTTATCTAACTCATATGGGCACATAAAAAGACAACACATAAATTAGGTTTGGTTGCTCGCAGTAACTTCGATTAAACAAAGGACGATAAAACAGTATTGAACTAAATGCCAAGATTCAAAGAGACCGACATTTGTGATCGTAAATTAACTTTAATGTACCCATCTTTAGCCCTGTCTGATGACCAACGACCATGTGCTTTTAACAATCTCTCAGAAACACTTTTTTTTTCTTTTTTTTTTGTGACTTGTAAAAACACAGAGAACGAAAAATGAAAAACTCAGGATTAGAATTTAAATCTGCCAGCTGTACATACTTCTTTAACCAAGTGACTGGGCACAAATCATTCCCCGTTTTGGCGATAACTACAGTATTGCCCCTTCTATAAATATCAGTTTTACGCTGATCTAAAGTTAACTCAACATGACTATCATGAAAAATTATATTTTTCATTTTAATATTGGACAACTCGCTATAACGTAAAAAGCCTGAAAACCCTAAAAGACATAATACACAAACCCTCAATTTACTCAAATCATTTTCATCACCATATTTCGATACAATTAAACGCAACATTTCAGGCGTAAAAGGTTCTTTTTTATTAACAGGTTTTCCAAGAATTCTGCGACCACCCTCTATTACCAACGATAAAAATTTGTCCGAGCAAGGGTTGGAAGTAAAATTAAAATCATGATACCATTTAAATGCATAAAAATGTGATTCCAGAACTGCAACACTAACGCCTTGTTGAATAAGTCCGCCAATATAAACTATTACTGTAGTCGACGTCGCTGGTGAAGACTGTAAAGAGCACATATTACACCATTTTCGAAATTTTTCGAAATAAAACTTGTATTTACTGACTGTATTACTCGACTTTGAAGCCTCGGCAATAGACGGTAAAGCATGAATCACACTGGTAAACCTTGAATCTTTGGCAAAATTTTCAAACTGTTTCCACTGGGACTGTAAATATAAAAAAATATATAATTAACATCATGGAAAAAAAAATACAAATGTAATAATAATAAACAAAGTTAATTCTTCTGCTTATTACATTATACAAACAGCATATATATAACATTTTAAATAACTATCTCTAATATAACATACTCTCTTCACAATATAAATTCATTCACATTTTAGTCCGTACATTATAGCCACACTGCGTGACTTCACTAATCTTAAACTAGTCACACTGCGTGACCTCTATATTCACAATCTAGTCACACTGCGTGACATCTACATATTAACATTCTAGTCACACTGCGTGACATCTATATCAACAATCTCGTCACACTGCGTGACACAAATATTAAATCTATCACATTGAGTGACGTTATAAAACAAGTCTCTAATGAAATTCTATCAACAAAACTAATACACTGCTATTAAAAGGCTGTTTAGCAAATATACTGTTTCCTTGCGATCCTGGTTGGAAAAAATTTCTGGGATTTTTATACTCTCTTAAATCATTGATATAACTTTGATATTTATCTGTAAAACGATTTATAATCATGGGCCAAAACAAGGCGGACTTCCACTTAGGAATTACCAGAGTACCTCTGGCCTTACACATCCGCATATGACTTATAGTCCTAGATATTAAATGTACAGGAGGAACAATCCAGTTGTTATATTTTGACCAGTTATAAGCGAATGCATCAACACCGGAAGTGCCTGGTGTAAAAAATCTAGAAAAGAATACAGATACTTTTTTGTTTTTGTTGTCTGCAAATGTGTCGCAAGTGAACGGACCCCATAATTTGTTGAAAAAATCAAAAATGTTTTGAGAAACTCCCCAATCATATCAAAATCAAACATTTTACTGAGAAAATCTGCCTCGGAATTTTCATCTCTGGGGATCCATTCAACCTCTAATAAAATATTATATGATAAACATAAATGAAAAATATGCAAACTAATATTTTGTAACTCAGGTTTCATACTGCCCTTTTTAACAATTTTAACAACATTTTGATTGTCTGTATAAAGTTTTACCATTTTTCCTTTTAAATCATCATACAATGATTCTAAAACGTTACTAACAGTTTTTAACTCTCTCCAAGTAGAACTCTTTGTTCTGTTTTCCATCTCCCACATAAAATGAACAACATTGTTATTTTCTAACGCAAAGCCTGCTCCTGCGTATTCGCTAGCATCAGAAAAAATAATACGTTCAAATTTCCTATAGAAAGGTGTAACACATCTAAAATCTATACTATCAGCATGAAAATACCAAAATCTAAGTTCTTGAACAATATTGTCATTAAATTCAATCACTGAATCCCAATAATTTCTACAACAAATTGCCATATGTAAATGCCTAGTCATAATTTGACATATATTACCCAAAGCGGGCATCATTGAAATAATTTTACCACATACCTTTGCTAAATTTCTTCAAGTTAAAGGCAAACTTCCTTCCACTAAAGCTAATATAATATTTTTCAATGTCTCAAATTTTTTTCTGTGGAATTTCTAATGTTCCACTTGATAGATTCCAAATAAAACCCAGCCATTCAATTGACTGAACTGGTTTCCAAACGCTTTTTTCCGTATTCGCAATAAAACCTGATTTTATCAAATCTCCTCTAACTAGAACGGACATTTTTTCACAAAGTTCGTAATTTTCTGCTGTTCCCAAACCATCATCAAGATAAATTACAATAGGAAATCCTAACGATCTCCAATATTTAACTAAAACACTTACAACTTTTGTGAAAATATGCCCGCTAGAACAAAGACCAAATGGAAGTACTGAAAAAGTAAAATATCTGGTTTTGTTGCTAAATTGCCATGAAAATCCTAAATATTTTTGATGATGTTCATGGATATCTATATGATGATACCCTGATTTAAGATCAAAGTTATACATGTACTTTGAATTATTTGCAAAAGCCAGCGCTTCATTTACACCCTCGAATTTTACTTTTTGTTTATCTACTAATTTGTTTACATGTCTCAAATCAAGTACAAGGCGTTCTTTACCTGAACCGTTAACAGAAACCGTTAGTGGGTTTACTACAAAAGGTGGACACGTGACTTCATTGATACAATTATTTACTATAAGTTCAGATATCGCCCTTTCAACAAAAGTTGAATGCTTATAAGAAGACAAATTATTCCGTAGCATAGCAGAAGTGGGTTCGGAAACAAATGGTATTCTGTACCCTAATGATATTACATTCAAAATATAATCACTAGCATTTAGAACATTTTTCCAAAACTGACAATGATTTTTTAAGCTTCCTTTAACGTTTACAAGATTGTTGCCAGATTTTACTTCATAATTAATATCAATGTCAAAATTATACTCAACTTCATTTACTGTGGTCTTTTTAGAAATAACAGGATCATCACTGTGTTTTTGATGTCTGTTCCTTGGGAGCTCCGAGTGCCGCTGTTGCTGTGGTTCCTTTAAGGGGGCAGAATCTAGCGTAGTGTCCTGGTTGATTACAATAGAAACATTTTCCAACGAACTGTTGTTGTCCTCGACTGCCGTCTCCGTTGAACTGGCTAAAGCCACGAAAAAAGTTCTTAGCGTTGAACTTTGCTCCACCGCGTGATACCAACTTGTCTGATATAATGGTTCTCTCTGCAGGCCTGTCATATGGTTTACTGCGACGCTTTGTTGTTGCTCTGGCGATAGCTGTACGGAGATTAGCAGCATCGTCCTTATCATCAGCGAGAGGAGAGTCCAAATATTCCTGCACGGTGTCCCATCCATGTTTATCGGCAATTTTGAGAATTTTATTCCTCTTCCGCAAAATCTCCCTCTCTTCAGTCAACAACTTAGAAGCAGCAGTTAAATCTCTAATCTTGATTAAACTTTCCAACTTCGCTAACTTATCTGCACGTTCAGAGTTAAATGAATGTTGGATACGGTTTCCTTCGTGTTTAAAAACAAAGTCTCTGGCTTCAACTCCTGTCTGTTTCTCGTTTTTAGCGAAACGACTTTCAAAATGTTGTATTATGTTAATCTTCTGCGGTTCTAAAGCATTGGTCAACACGGTAGAAAATAAAGACACTGCACCATCTGTTGACAATTCAGTACCGTCATTAGCCCTGGAACTAGATTTTCGCTGTGCAGTTTCGGTAGCTATTTCCGAATCGGACCCTGACTCTGACATACTATACTGGGAAAAAAATCAACTCTGCAGCGAAAAACTGATAACTTCTGGATCGTAGTTACTGTGAGCACCTTCGATAATGAAATTATTCAAACAGACCTTTATATATCTTTTAAAATACTCCACCCTAATTACCGCCAAGAATTTTCTCGTTCAAATGATACCCGTTACTACATGTATTTAAAACCTGTAATATGCATACTATCGAAACAGGTTACCCAACTTTATTTATATCTTACATATATAGTTAAAGGGAAACACCCATTATCAAACGAAAAGAAATACATTTAATATCAGATGTTTATCTGTTATATGTTTATCTTTTTTCCAGATATTTAGCTGATATGAACTTGTCTGATTATCAGATGTTTAACAGATATGAACTTACCTTAATTTCAGATGTTTAGTCGATATCCGCTCACCTTATTATCAGATGTTTAGCTGATATGTACTTATCTTAATTTCAGAGGTTTAGCTGATATGTACTTATCTTATGATCAGATGTTTCGCTGATATGAACTTATATTTTTATCAGATGCTTAGCTGATTTGGACTTATATTATTATCAGATGTTCAGCTGATATGAACTTGCATTATTTCGGATGTTAGCTGACAATTACTAACCTTATTCATCAGATGGGTAGTTGATGTATTTATCTATTTTCAGGTGTTTATCTGATGTGTACTTATATTATTAGGACGCTTTGCTGGTATGAACTTATCCTATTATCGGACGTTTGGCTGATATGTATTCATATTATCATCGGATGTTTAGCTGATATGTAATTATCTTATTATCAGATGCTTTAATAGCTAATATTAACTTATCTTCTTGTCAGATGTTCAGATATGAGCTTATATTATTATCGGATGTTTGGCTGATACAGTATCTTATTTTCAGGTGTTTTATTTCAGATGTTTAGCTGATAATTACTCACCTCATTATCAGACGATTAGCTCTTATGTATTTATCTCTTATTTTCAGATGTTTATCTGATATGAACTAAGGTTATTATCAGATGTTTAGCTGTTATTTACTTATCTTATTTACAGATGTTTTGCTGATAAGTACTTATATTATTTACAGATGTTTAATGGACACGTACTTATATCATTTTCATATGTTTAGCCGGTACGTAATTATATTATTTTCAGATGTTTAGCTGCTATATATGTACTTACAATTTTATATAACTTTCAGATGTTAGCTATATGTACTTACCTTGTTATCAGATATTTAGCTGATACGTACTTATATTATTTTTCAGATGTTTAGCCGATATGTACTTATATTATTTTCAGATGTTTAGCTGATACCTAATTATATTATTTTCAGATCTTTAGCTGATAAGTACTTATATTAATTTCAGATTTTTAGCCAATACATACTGGTATTAATTGCAGATGTTTATCTGATACGTAGTTGTAATTATATTATTTTCAGATGTTTAGCTGATTCGTACTTACATTATTTTCAGATGTTTTGTTGATACATACTTATATTAATTTCACATGTTTAGCTGATACATACTTATATTTTGTCAGATGTTTGGCTGATACATACTTAATTAATTTCAGACTTTTAGCTGATATGTACTTATATTATTATTAGATGTTTAGCTGATATGAACTTGTTGTTATCAGATGTCTGTTGCACCATTGATGGAATGCCGGAAAACCAAATAAAATGCTCTGGCAGGTGGAAATCAAAGGTTTACAAGAAATACGTATATCAGAATACAAGTAATTTTGTCAGATCTATCTCAAAAGTAAGTAATGTTCATAGTTAAATTTTATTTTCTCTTTTGATAGTTTTGTGTAACCTTAATACTTGGGAATCGGCATCTAAAAGCTATAAAAAAATAATAATAAGTACAAGCCCGTCGCACAACAGGTGGCGTTGCTCTGGGACTATAAGTGGAATGGTAAGAATTACACATTTATAGCACAGTTTAATTGAATTGAGCCAATTTGGCTGCTTAGTTTAGTTGAATTACACATTTATAGCCAATTTGGCTTGGAATCTACATTCAGTAATTGTTATTGATTACAAAGTTATATAGCACAAGTTATTTGAATTGAGCCAACTTGCTGGATTAGTTTAGCTTGGAAATGATTATAGGTGGAGTTGTAAGAATTACACATTTATAGCTAATTTGGCTAGGAATCCATTTGTTAATATTGAAGTCAGAGTTATATAGCACAAGTTATTTGAATTGAGCCAATTTGGGCGATTAGTTCAGTTGAAATTTAAGTACAGGTTGGAGAATCGTAAGAACACTATTGTCACTGGAAGACCCTCCATTCTTCCCCGTTTGAACTGGTGCTATTCAAAGAATTTGGCTGCTATGGACAAGTGTAGAAGACGGTTAAACAGTTCAATTGGTGCCCATATTACTCGAAATGGGGGCTGCTATATCCGTTATCTAGATATCAAAGCAATAAACCAGTTCATTTCCATAGATGGGGTTCACTTAACTTGGAAGGCTATCTTTCTGAACACTATCTATGTAGGTTTAGAAACCATCTTGCTAAGCAACACAGATGGTGTCACTTATCCGAGTAACTATGTTTGAAGTGGCATTTGAAAGCGTTTTATCAACACTCTAATTTTATTTCTACCTCAATTGCTAGCTTGGTATCAACATATGACATTCATATAATTGTATTGACTTTATATATATTTTGTGTGTTTTAGTGACATTTTCGATTTTACAAGTAAGGTATAATAGTGATAATGCATTCTTTATTGTAAATAACGTTTGGGTGGTTATCTGAAATCCCATACTTATAAATCGTGTTCTAGCAGCAGGTGGCACAGCTTTGGCGCAGCTCCCCCCAATATATTGGCGGTTGATAGATAAGCTTCTTTTTCGCTGCGCTTTGATAACAGATTTTCTGTTAATAGACTTGTTTACTTCTATGATAGCATTAGCCTCTGATTTCCAGGGTTAATCGTTTATCTAATATTTGCCCGTTCACTATATGATCTGCCACCTTACACATTTTCGGCGATCATTATATGACAATTAGACAAATACAGATTGCAACTTATTTAGTACATTTCATCTGCAATTATTCACATATATACAATTGATAACATATTTTCGGTTAATAGACTTGTTTATTTCTATGATAGCATTAGCCTCTGAATTCCAGGGTTAATCACTTATCTAAAATTTGCCCATGCACTAGATGATCTGCCACCTTACACATTTTCGGCGATCAACATGACATTTCAACTTATTTAGTACATTTCCCCTCATATGCAATTTTTGCACATATGTACATTGCATCTCATCTGCAATTTATTTCATATGTACATTTATATATATTAATAAATGCTGTGGCCATTTGTTGCCAATCATACTTGGTTTCTTTTTATTTGAGCCTCAGAGATAATAGGATTTAAAATTTCACTTTTAAATCCCTTATCGCTTGGGCTCAGATAACTTGGTCCGTTATCACGCTTTGGTCAATTGTTTTAATTTTGGTAATTCTTCAGATTATCGATTTCTTATTGATTGAATTACCCACAATCCTTTTTTGTCTTGCTGAGATTTGAAGAAGACGACCAAAATTCACGGAGTCTATCTACTTCAAAAACCCACCCTCCCTTGCCCTTACTTTTGGAGGGATACTGCTTTTTGCTTATGTATTTGCAGGTTGATGGGTGTATATGTCAGAGTGTGCGGTTCCGGCTGTAGGACCAGAAAACCCCTTTTCATGCACAACTTGTGAAGACGTTTGGAGAATTTGCATGATTGGAAATTGGAGAAACAGCCATTTTGATACTTTCCGTCATTCTAGTCCTTACTTCATGTGTAGTTGTGAACTTAGTTTCTTGAAGTACTGTACCATCTTCCAGTCTGGATTTTTTTTAACTGTGATGGCTAATTTTCGGTTCACTTTGATACTATAATTTCAGTTGAGAGACTTTTAATTCTGGCTAATTTCGCTGCGCTTTGATAACAGATTTTCGGTTAATAGACTTGTTTACTTCTATGATAGCATTAGCCTCTGATTTCCAGGGTTAATCGCTTATCTAATATTTGCCCGTTCACTATATGATCTGCCACCTTACACATTTTCGGCGATCATCATATGACAATTAGACAAATACAGATTGCAACTTATTTAGTACATTTCATCTGCAATTATTCACATATATACAATTGATAACATATTTTCGGTTAATATACTTGTTTACTTCTATGATAGCATTAGCCTCTGAATTCCAGGGTTAATCGCTTATCTAAAATTTGCCCATGCACTAGATGATCTGCCACCTTACACATTTTCGGCGATCATCATGACATTTCAACTTATTTAGTACATTTCCTCTCATATGCAATTTTTGCACATATGTACATTGCATCTCATCTGCAATTTATTACATATGTACATTTATATATATTAATAAATGTGTGGCCATTTGTTGCCAATCATACTTGGTTTCTTTTTATTTGAGCCTCAGAGATAATTGTCCAAATACATATTTGGCATTTTTTTATAGAGGAAAAGCCATTATAGTTTAGTTATTGCACAATAAACAAACGTCTCTGCTATGCACATCTACAAAATTTATCATAATTCTTAAAGTTCATTAAACTTAATTACATTTAGTTATGCAACAATACTAAAACATTCTTATAAAAATCACATACAGTATATGTACTAATTAGTTCTCGGGTAAAATACAAGTAACAATACTGATTATACTGATTGACTTTGTAGTGTATGTCATTCAGGTATTGAAATATACGATCTACAGACCCTGTAACGTAAACGAACGAAAAACGCAAACGAAACGAACGGAAAACGAACGAACGCTTCACACGAACGACACGAACAACGCACGATATACGAAGCGAACGCACGATACACGAAACAAACGCACCATACACGAAACGAACGCACGATACACGAAGCGAACGCACGATACACGAAACAAACTAACGATACACGAAACGACGACACGATACACGAATAGCATCGTGTTATTATTTGAATGACTTTTGTGCAAATTTATGTGATTAACTTCTGTAATCTTATATTTTATGTGATTAACTTCTGTAATCTTATATTTTATAAGCAAGTTATTTATATAAATGATAAATTAGTCGGTAAAGTAATAGGATAATACAATTTATATTAAATAGTTTATATTACCAATGAGTTTAATAATTATATTTATGATTAAATTTTAAATCTCATATATTTGACTTCCAAATATGACTTTCTATTTATATAATTAAACAAAATTTATATTTATTTAATTATATAATTATACAGAATTTATATTTATATAATTATACAGAATTAATATTTATAATTATTCGGATTCTGAATTGACAATTCCAACCAGACATAGGTGTATCAGTTATTTTCTCGGTTAAGGTGTCCGAGAGGCGTGTGGCTTCAAAAGGTCATATAATTGTTAATTAGAATGAAATTACAAATGTAAGAGTTGACATTTCACACCTGCTGTGCATGTATTTCCCAGGTGAAACTGCCAGAGGCGTTTGTTTACATACATGTAGATGATTTCTTGTTTATTTGTCCTAGAGTAAATTATAGAAAAAATGCATTTATTAAATATGTTTTCCCTTATTGTACAAAATTACTGGTACATGTATAAAATACATGTTTTTATATGTAAAATTGTGTTTACACTTTAATTAAAACATTTTTAATAATAGTAAGATTGAAATTGTAGTAATTATTTTAAACTGGAAATCGTAGAGTGGGTTCGTTTCGTGTATCGTGTATCGTTCTTTTCGTGTATCGTTCGTTTCGTGTATCGTTCGTTTGTATTTCGTTTCGTGTATTAGTCTAATTAAACTGGCGAACGATACACGAAACGAAAGAATAAATTACACGCACGAAACGCAAACGAACGGAAAACGAAAAATGAACGAACGATACACGCAAACGAAACGAACGAAAAACGCAAACGATACGAAATATCTGTTAAGTTAAACGATCCAGGGTCTGTACCTCTCTTAATATGGTGTCGTCTCACTTAGCCAACATTCTATATTTTACATAGGTACAGGTAAGAAAAAAATGTAGGCTATGTGAGACTGTGGAAGAATTTTGACCTTTCTAATTAAAAGAGATTAAGGGGTCCCATTAAGGGTGAACAATCAGGGTAATCACAGGTAAATAAAGGTAAATTTTAGTGGGTTTTTTTTCTTTCTAACTAAATGGAATTACATAAATACGAAAACATGATGAAACATAATAATTAATATTTATATTAAACGCTAAAAATGTAAGCACACATGGAATATATTCTCCAAGCTTGATTGTTCACTATTTTTTAATTAACAAGTCAAGTTACATATAAATGAAAGAAATAATTAGTTTTGTCTTACTTCATTTTTATTAGATTTTAACTAAATATATAGCATGTGATACCTCACTTATTAATTACTTTTATTCAAATTAAATTTCAACAAATATATTATTTCAAATCTGTTTTACTTCATTTTCATTATATTTTAACTAAATATAGCATGTGATATTGCACTTATAAATTATATTACAACAAATATATTATTTCATTTCTCATTAAATTTGTCATTTTAGTTTTTTTTCTTAAATCACGGTGTTTTACATCGGTTTCATCAGATTTTAACTAAATATTACATGTGATATTTCACTTACTAATTATTGTTTTAAAATTAAATTGCACAAATATATATTATTTCATTTCTAATTAAATTTGTCATTTTATTATTTTCTTAAATCAACATATGTTAGTGCATTTTCATTGGATTTAACTTTCTTTGAAGATATATTTAACTAAATATAGAAAGTGATTTTTCACTTATTGATTATAAAATTAAAAAGCTTTATATAAACTGAAAACGTAATTAAGATATGAATAGTGTTTTTTATTTTTCACACAAAAAATGCTGATTAATTATTAGAATAACAAAAAACCAATAATTACTGAAAATCACCAAAGTGTGTGGCTTTATTTATATAACTTTTCATAAAGAGATACCATGCCCAGCAAATAGTTGAAAGTAAATGGTTTCTTTTTCTTCTTCTGATCTTAACATTTGAGTGATGTTTTAAACAAATTTAAAGAAAACAAAATTTGATTATAAAAACAACATTAAAAACAAAATATGATATAAGGACAAATATGGAAAACTATATACATTGATTTAAAGGTATGGTAAATGCGCAAGTTCACGTTGACTTTTTAGAGAATGGCAGAGGTGGCTACTATTTACTACATGCTGGCTATAAGACGTCATGAGAGATGTTATTGGCGATGTATTGACCGTCAGTGTCCTGTTACTATAATAACTTTAGACAACATTCCTGTTGCCAATGGACACATCTAAAATACAATACATCTAAAAAGGAATGAAATAGCTCATTATAACATTTTCAAAAATAATATATGTTTATGCTTCACAAAGGTGTATAAAAACTATATGTCCCTGAGGCCTGTTTAACGAAACTATCCTAAGACATGTCTTAAGATATGTCTTAGGACCATAATTAGGACAGAAATTTAAATTAGAAAACGAATTGGAGTTAATCACAAGTTTTAGAGTTAAAATATGCATATCCAAATTGTCAGTCTATATTGACATTATTAAGCTGTCAAACGAGTTATTTACGGATAGTACACCCTATACAGATGCAAACAGTGAGTAACGTCGTGCAAATCGTGTTCTTTTGTATGATAGACTTTCACCTTATATAAATAGAGTCGTAATTTGAATGTTAAGCATATATCCAAAATAAGCCGAAAACGTAGCCCAAACTTATCGATGGTGTTTTTTATTATGTGAATTAATAATAATTTATTTTACTGTGTGTATTTAATTATTATTATTATCTTTTTTATATTTATTGAAATGTAGTTGTTACCTTAAGATGGTCTTAATGCTAAGATAAAAATTAGGACATATCTTAACTTAAGAGGCGGTGGATAAACAGACTTAAAACAAAGACATGTCCTAAGACCATCCTAAGATATGTTTTAGTCCTAAGACATCTTCGTCAAACAGGGTCCAGGCTTACAAAAAACCCACAACATACCAAATGGGAAAAAAATACCCATACAAAACAAAACAAACAAACAAATGAACATAAAGCATACATCACTAATTTATTATTTTATAAAAACATAATTACTTATTGATTAAATGTTAAAATAGTACAGATACCAAAAACAAAACAAAACAAACAAACAAACATATAAATAATTATTTATTTCTGTACCCTATATAAAATAACAACCTCTAAGGGGCCCAACTTAAATACTAAAACAACAATCTATAGCAATAAAATCAATCAGGTATGACTCAGGTAAGAATTTATTGTAGGCCAAGTGAGACAATGAAATTTTCAAATGTAGGCTAGGTGAGACTAAACCCTTAATATTGCCTTCCTCAATAAGATAAGCTGTTCTAAACCAATTTTGATCGATTTCACATTAAATTGATTTTTTTTAATTGACATAATGGACGTCTAGTTTAAATTCACATTATAATTTTTAATATTTATCCCTATAATTGTACTTCTTTGTGTATGTATATTTAAAATATGAACTGGTTATTTTTTATAAACAGTTCTAGTCTATGATTAATGAGCATCTGGGAAATGTTTTAACTAAACCCATATGTCTTTAAATACACGATGTTTCTTGTCTATCAGTTCAATATTCATTTTGCTCACCAAATTTAAATTGCAATATAAATTATATTTTTTCTAAATGGATGGTAAATTCATAACTTAAGCCGACAGAGAAAGAGAAAGGGGGTATATATGGTATCACAGGTCAGGTTCCCAGTCCAATGTATTGATGAAATCTATAAGTAAATTAATTATTATTTCAAATTACAGTAACAATAAATGCAAATAAAGTATAAATATTTCACAAAATCTTGATATTTTGAAATGGTTATAAGAAATATTTGAAGATACCAAAGGGGCAACCAGAAGCTGCAACTTGAAGAAGGACAGACAACACAATAGTCAAAAGAAAAAG
>MJUT01030136.1:136189-154792 GCA_002080005.1 Gigantidas platifrons | reverse complement strand
ATATTCTGTTGTATGTAGGTTGATATTCTGTTGTATGTAGGTTTGTATTCTGTTGTATGTAGGTTTATGTTCTGTTGTATATAGGATTATATTATGTTGTGTGTAGGTTTATATTCTGTTGTATATAGGTTGATATTCTGTTGTATGTAGGTTTGTATTCTGTTTTATTTAGGTTTATGTTCTGTTGTATGTAGGTTTATATTCTGTTGTGTGTAGGTTGATATTCTGTTGTATGCCATTGATTGTTTCCTATAATGCTTGAAACCACGAATTCAAGAACCAAAAGATCACTGCATTTTGTGGAAATCTCTAATACTGTAGCTAAAGGACAAAAGTACTTTTATAGTATATAGAATTGAAAACTGTTGGTATGTATGCTATCAAAGTTCTAAACTATGAAGCAAATCAATAATGGCGTATGAATTTCGAACCCGTTATATATCCTTAAATTTCTGTGTAGTGTGTTGTATATCGCTGTTAGTCCTTTTGTCCGTTTATCCTTTAGCCATTTTATATTCGTGCTTTTGCCATTTAAGACTTCTGATCACCTCTTATATATCTTCAAACCTTTCTTACGTACATATTACAGATCATCTCTGGGGGATAGGGAACCTATATCTATCATTCTTACGTGATAATTCTTGTAGATTTAACTGTTACGCAGAAACACCGAACTAAATTATCCTCCGTCAATATCATTTGTTTACAATGAGCTTTTTTTATCCTATCCATCATGTCCTTTGTTCAATCTATGCAGACTTCATACAGGAGGTTTTCAAGGAAAATGCAAAGAATTTTACACAGTCGTTTAATTTCAAGTTCCGGTATATAGATGATATAATATCACTAAATAAGTTTGATGAGATAAAGCATATCACAGATACAGCGAAATATACTTCATACCTTGACCTACACCTTGACATTGACAATGAATGACCGTTAAGAACGAAATACTACGACAAAAGAGATGATTTTAATAATAACATTGTAACCTTTCTTTTTATGTATTTGTATATGTTACTACGACACCCCCATGTGAAATATATATTTTTCAGTTGATCCGATATTCCCGAGCCTGTGTTTCCTATTATGATTACTTGATAGAGGCTTACTACTGGCGATGAAGTAGCTACTGAATCAATTGTTTCTATTGGTCAAGATAAAGTCATATCTTGGAAAGTCTTACGGGGACCACCATGACTTTATTAACCGTTACAAATGACCACGGATATGTTATGTTTGCTGTTCAGGACTATTGCCGGGCTGGTAACAAGAGCAGCACCAGTGGTGCCACATATTGAACAGGAGCTACGTACCCTTGCGGAGCATCAAAGTTCACCCCTGGTGTCATGTAGGGTTCATGTTGCTCGCTCTTTCATTTTCTGTGTAATGTCATTGTTTGTTCTTTTTATTTAGGCCATTGCATTGTTCTTCCTTCTTCGACTTACTGCTTCTGTATACCCCTTTGCGATCTTCAATTTTTTCATACGTTTATGCTATTTCTTGTAATAGATGCTAAACAATGTTTGAATTATCATTGTGTGCCTAAAAACGTGTTTTAAATATTGTTGAGCGTACGGGAAAAGAACCCTTGCGGGTCTTTTGGAAAACTTCTTTCTAACAGCCTGGCTACGTTGATTATACCACTAATCTATGCAATGTATATGCTAGTGACTCTTGACAATGTATGTTTAGAACTGACGAGTACATGAACGTTTGAGTATATTCTCTCAATACAAACAAGTAACGAGCCGACCACAAGTAATTACACATAAGACTGGACATAGATGATAATTTAGAGAACTTGAATTAACGTCATGTAAGGGTGAATCGATAGGACGCATGACAATGCAAGTTTTTCATTTTATATTTGCTATTTGTTATCTAATTTGGCTTTGTAAATAGGAAACATGCATATGGAAATGTATTAAGTAGGATAATACGTTCTAACTTGTAGATTTTTGAAAATATTCAACTCAACTCTCACGGATCTCGTTATTATTTCATTTAAATCTACAATTAGCGTGTATTCTCCAGTGCGTAATATACGGTACCTTGATTTATCAATGTTCTTAATTTAACCAATTCTCGAATTAGTGTCTGAGACAACAAATTACAAATCAGAAAGATGAAAAGGTACGCTTTGTATGTATTGATGCATGTCCTAGTACAGATGATATCATTTGAATAAGGTACGTTAAATGTACCCGAAGCTTGCAGCTGTACGATTTATAAACTTTCGAACTGTCTTGCCTTAGATACTAAGAGTACATAGGGTAGACACTTGTAAGTAGCTATTTACAAAAGATTGTCTTAATATGGACAGGAACAAGTTAAATAAAGGAAACAATGAATATGTATACAGAAAATTAAAAAAGTGGGTGGTAATTGAGTGCCAGGAGCTTCTTGACGGAAAACAACAAGACCATAGTTTTTCATAAAAAAATATCATAATTATTCTATGTATTGATAGGGCCGTTTATTTCTTTACTTGATAGCTATCATGGCAACTTCAAAATCCTGTCAACTATTTTTCAGAATATATTATTTATAAATTAGGTTTTATAATTTGAACTTTATTTTTTCTTATCGACAAGCTAATGATATATGATTTGATGTTGCTTAACTCATATATATTATGGCTAGAAATTGGCATTTGCTGCTTCTATGATAAGTGCTCAACTTTAAGGAGAAAGACGAAACTGGTGTCGCGGAATTATGATTATATTTCATGTTGACTTCTCTTCGCACAGACCCTTGCTTGAATGAGCAAGCACCATACTAATTAAACAAATCGTGTTCGTTTAGCTAAAACGACCATCATCATCAGCTCAAAGAACTGTAATCTATCTCGCCATGATATTGCCGAGCAATTGCTCATTTGTACGTTACAAACAGATAACACTCACACACGCACTCCCCTATTCCATAACTCGAGGATACAAACATCTGTCTTCATGTTCTGACCTTTTTAGGTGGACATTCCGATGTTCATTCTGATGTTGACCTTCACAACACTAAAGTTCATCAAACAGGAATTAAACTTATATTGTACTAAAAGGTCTGAATGTTAGCGTATAATGCTATCCTTCATGGGGATTTCAAAACGAGTGTTACACTTGAATGCACTGTCTGTTAGTCCCATGCGTTTCTGGTGTATTTCTATTGCAATATATCGTTTTTGAACTTTATCAAAGACATACCAAAAATAGCAACTTCATCCGAGACAAGATTTCCTCACTCCCTGGATAAAGTAGTCCATTAATTGAGGTGAAAAATATTTTTCTATCTTACCCCGGCTCCAGGGTAAGACAAGCTACACGCCGTTTTTTCCGCAACATTGTTTTCCATTGTTGAATTAAATTGTCGATTTATAGTGACTTGGCATTATTTTAAATGTATTTCACAATAACATACAATGTATTTTATAAATATATTATAAATGTTACTACAACAGCGATAAATGCCTGTACAAAAGTTATTTGACGTTGGTCAAAGGGAGGTCATTTTTTTTATTTACGTTAGTTACCTAATAAGGGAGAGCACTCTATATTTTCTCAACGTCAGAAAATATTGACACGATAGAAAGAGATGAGCAAAAGAGGCACGTCTCGTAAAAGGTGCACGATTTTTTTTATTGTAGAATCTATCACAACTGTGTTAACTTTATTATTTTGATCCTCTTTAAAGTTGTAAAATGAAAATCTTGTTTTATTTTATATTATTACGTGGCACTTTGGTCCTGACCTGTGATACGGTTCGCAAATTAATGCGCCAAACTACACAAAAAGTAAACAAACATTGACACGGTAGAAAGGGGTGAGGAAAAGAGTCAAACACCGTAAAAGGTGCACGATAGTAAAATCTGTGACACCCTCGGGTAAAATTTAACTCGTATCAGACTCGAACAAGCTTCGTCCCATACGATTTAAATCTTACCCTCGGGTGTCACAGATTTTACTATCTTACACCTCTCCCGGTGGTAGACCCTATATGTTTACGAGTGATAGCCTGATATTTCGATCCAGCATAAACAGGCTGACAGCAACCTGCCTCACAGAGATCTAATACCACTAGAAGATTTTTAAGACCAATATAAAATTAGCTATTTTATTGTTAGAACGATTGCTGTATTACTCGACACACACGCTCGGTTTCCTCGGAAACACTGCCATTTAATATAAATATGGTTGTTACATAGGTGAAGAAGCGAAGATGTGATAATTGTCTACATGTTTTAATTCCTAATCTAATTCTAAGGGATCACTATTAGTTATTTCCGACAATACCATTTGACACCTGAAGATAACCATTTGATTTTAATTGTCTATCCTGTCTATTCCCTCTGGTCTTGATTCTACCAAAGACTTTTAGATTATAATTTTTTTCTATTTATTCGGGCGTATTTTATGAATGTCATTCCAGAAACGTGTATTTATGGGAAACTTAAGACAATATTATATGTCGTAGACATAATTTTTTCCATACAAATTAACAATTAGGAATGTTCTTCATACATTTAGCAAAATCTGCACCAAAGAGTAATTTGCTTATCATAGTTTAGAACCATTTATTAAAGCGAATCGGCAAAAAATGCGTTCCATATAAAATAGAATCTAACATGACATTTCACCCTCGGATTTGTTTGTGGTGTCCGAGTTGCTAATCTTTTTATTATTTTTTTGTAATGACATTTTATGTGTCTGATTTCCGTGTTGTGATGTCCGTTACGATTCCCGCATGAAATATTCAGTTCATATTTACCTTTAGTTGCTAGTAGGAGAAGTCATCTGTTATATACGTTAGCTGTGTTTGGTTGCGGATAATGGCGTGCAACACATAGTGTATTGTGTTTGTGTTTTGTTTGTCATCATCTTGTGTACCCTATCTTCCATTTTCTCTGGATTGTCCACGTTTGAGTACACCGTCGGTATATATCTAGCGTTTATTACACTTACACACACGATCAAATAAAGAAACAGCCTCTTATTGCTGTTCTTCATAATTTTGTTATTTTGTTTCATGTGTGTCTTCTTTTCTGTTAATTCTGTGAATGTATATTGTGTCATTTATGGCGTTACATAATTAAAGTCGGAGGTACATTTCTTATGTACAGAATGTATGTGTCTTTTGCTTTTGTTTTTTATCTAGTTTTTGTACAATAATTAACCAATGTATGACATAGCACCACATAATAAATAACACCGACTATTCGGCACTATTTCACATTTATACAGACCACATATTAAATAAAACGTTTTGAAAACGAATCTGATATTCCGATTTTTCTTGTTTTTATGCCTAGGTGTTTCCATTTATCTTATTTTGTTCAATTGTGAGTCATGATTACATTTAAAAGAAGGTTTATATACCTTGTTTAAATATATTGTGCTTAATGTTTGAAAAAAATTGTGCAATCAACTTTTATTATCTCCCTTTACATCACTCTTGTATGGAAGTATATGTTTAACGGTAAAACTTTCTCAAAAATCGTGTTTTTCGATTTAAAAAAAAAATTACGTCTATCCATTGTTAGAATTTTTTATTTTCTCCATTTCCTTAAATGCTTGCAGAAAAATAAATTATGTTGTCATATTTTGTTTATGATCAATGTTCAAATGTTAGATTAACTACAATATATGTATTGACAGAAATATAAAATATATATAGTAACATTACATATTATAGTGATGTGCAATATTGGTCAGTTGATTTGTTTGCGTTATTTTTCATATTTTAGCTTTATATATGATGACCTCATGATACTTATGCAACAACACATTTGATATGGTTTGAGATTCCGTGTGCTATGCACCGATGCTATAGTCCTGTTTGATTACATGTATTTTTACACAACTCGTTTCATTAGAATATTTATAGTTATTGATGCAATACCGTATATGAGTAACATATGCATTTTATTTACTGCAGTAAGATCAATTCAATCGCTTTGATTTCACGTACACAATATAATGTTTCCATTGTATAGACCATCAAAACATTAACAGTTTCATATTATTGTTTTACATGTATATTTATGACAGTTTTAAACCATAACTAATGATTTACTTTCATTTCTTTTTCAGTTATGGGTAAGTGTTATGGTCATTATATATTTTTTTTAATTTAATTAACATCTTTTAATCACCTATAAGGTAAGGTCTAGTGTATATTATATGTTTACATTTGATGTTCTACGGTACCTGTGTAGATTATCTTACATATCATGACTAACACGGTCTATAACATCTACATTACTGACTTACAACATCCAGTATATTATATATTGTACTAAATATCAATTTGACATTGACATTGCTATTAACTATATTCGTTATCGCAACTTAATAATAATTGCACTATTTATTAATTATAAACTGCAATAATTTATATATCATGTCAATCAGGAACACTGACTACTGGGTGGATGATACCATCGATGACTAAAATTCCACAGGTAGATGTATCAACTTCTAGTCATTAGTAATATATGTATAGTTTAATTCGTGTGCACAATGAGCTTCTTGTGGAACCACTAAAAGTCGAAAAAAATTAAAGCTGATTAATTCAAAAAATCACTTTGAGCAAGATCTTGTTGGCTAAAAAGAAATACAAATTATCATCAAAGCTACATTTTATCTTCTTTAATCAGATTAAGTTGATATTGTAGAGACACTATGTTTTTCTAAAGGAATACTCCAGTCAGTTGACAAGTTAATTTATTTCAATTCATTATAACTTTTTATTCGTAAATAATGTATTATTTAAAAAAAAACACCTTTATTAACATTAATATACCCAATTAGAAATATGAATATTTTGAATTTCCTGTCGTAGTGTAAGCGGCCATGACACCTCTTCATGTGACGTTATGGAGACAGATCATGTAGGTTGAATGAATAACATGTATCTGACTCTACCCAACATCGTGCCCGTTTGGTTATGTTTTAATATCAAATCAACTGTTCTGCAATGTCTATAAATGCATATCGCTCTAATTTTTATCTTAATATTCCCATCCCATGTTACATTTTCAAAAAACAACGCAGTTTATCTACATCGGGGGGNGTAGGGGTGGGGGGTCTACGCATAAATTCATGTTTTACGTGATTGGCCGTATGTTAAATAACTGTCAGTTTTAACTCGTTTTATGCTTACACATGTTTTTTTTTTTCCTTTTTGTCCCTAATGCTGACGTACTTTCCTATGTTCTTCGAGGGTACTGATCGATGATCATGTGTTGATAGGTAGTCCTGTCCTGATCGGTAATGCACAATAAGTTTCCATGCTTTCCCTAAAAGTCATAATGATTTTGTAAAAATCAAAAGATAAATATATACGACGTATTTTACGATTTACATAATTTCTAATGATAAAATTGCAACTGATCAGTGCTGATAATAGACGATGCCGACACCATGGCGTCACGGCTCTTCCGGAAGAGCTTTAATTGCAGGTATAATCCGAGAATGGATTATGTCCCTTGTCTCCTCACATTGCAGAGCTCTGAAAAATGGCTATTCCCATTGTTTGGTGCAACAGGCAACTTCAATCACCAAATTCTTCATTACGGTATACTATTTTTAGCATTCAGTAACACAAATGTCTTTTATTTACTGTCATTTAAATTTTCACGTTAACTTGTTAAGACCATTGAGTTTTCCTTTAAACCAAGAAAAAGTAAAGTTTATATTCTTCACTCATAGATAAAGCCAACGGAATTGATATATGTAGCATATTATGTAGGTTTATAGTCTTCATTCATAGATATAACTAAGTGACTTGATATCTGTGCATAGTATGTAGGTTTATTGTCTTCACTCATATATATATCTAAGAGAATTGATATCTGTGGTATAGTATTTAAGTTTATAGTCTCCACTCATAGATATAACTAAGGGAATTGATATCTGTGGTGTAGTATGTATGTTTATAGTCTTCACTCATAGATATAACTAAGGGAATTTATATCTGTGGTATAGTATGTAGGTTTATAGTCTTCACTCATAGATATAACTAAGTGACTTGATATCTGTATATAGTATGTAGGTTTATTGTCTTCACTCATATATATATCTAAGAGAATTGATATCTGTGGTATAGTATTTAAGTTTATAGTCTTCACTCATAGATATAACTAAGTGAATTTATATATGTGGTATAGTATGTAGGTTTATAGTCTTCACTCATAGATATAATAAGGGAATTGATATATGTGGTTATTATGTAGGCCTATAGTCTTCGCTCATATATATAGCTAAGCTAACTGATGTCTGTCGTATTGTATGTAGGCTTATATGCATCACTCATATATATAACTAAGGGAATTGATAGCTGTGGCATAGTATGTAGATTTATAATCTGCACTCATAGATATAACTAAGTGAATTGATATCTGTGGTATAGTATGCAGGTTTATAGTCTTCACTCATAGATATTACTAAGTGAATTAATATTTGTGGTGTTGTATGTAGGTTTATATTATTCACTCATAGATATAACTAAGTGAATTGATGTATGTGGTATAGTAAGTAGGTTTATTGTCGTCACTCCTAGATATAACTAAGGGAATTGATATATATGGAGGTCTATAGTCTTCACTCATAGATATAACTAAGTGAATTGATATTTGTGGTATAGTATGTGGGTTTATAGTCTTCACTTATAGATATAACTAAGTGAATTTATATTTGTGGTATTTTATGTAGATTTACAATCTTCACTCATAGATATAACAAAGGAAATTGATATCTGTGGTATAGTATGTAGGTTTATAGTCTTCACTCATAGATATAACTAATGTACGTGATATCTGTGGCATAAAATGTAGGTTTATAGTCTTCACTCATAGATATAACTAATGTACGTGATATCTGTGGTATAGTATGTATGTTTATAGTCTTCACTCATAGATATAACTAAGGGAATTGATATATATGGTATAGTATGTAGGTTTATAGTCTTCACTCATACATACAACTAATTGAATTGGTATCTCTGGTATATTATGTAGGTTTATATTCTTCACTCATAGATATACCTAATGTACGTGATATCAGTGGTATAGTTTGTAGGTTTTTAGTCTTCACTCATAGACATACCTAATGTACGTGATATCTGTGGTATAGTATGTAGGTTTTTAGTCCTCACTCATAGATATAACTAAGGGAATTGATATATGTGGTATAGTATGCAGGTTTATAGTCTTCACTCATAGAAATAGCTAATGGACGTGATATATGTGGTATGGTATGAAGGTTTATATTATGTTGTATGTAGGTTTATATTATGTGGTATGTAGGTTTATATTATGTTGTATGTAGGTTTATATTCTGTTGTAAGTAGGTTTATATTCTGTTTTTTTAGGCTTATATTATGTTGTATGTAGATTTATATTCTGGTGTATGTAGGTTTATATTCTGTTGTATGCAGGTTTATATTCTGTTGTATGTAGGTTTATATTCTGTTGTATGTAGGTTTATATTCTGTTGTATGTAGGTTTATATTCCGTTGTATGTAGGTTTTTATTTTGTTGTATGTAGGTTTATATTATGTTGTGTGTAGGTTTATATTCTGTTGTATGTAGGTTTATATTCTGTTGTATGTAGGTTTATATTCTGTTGTATATAGGTTTATATTCTGTTGTTTGTAAATTTATATTATGTGGTATGTAGATTTATATTCTGTTTTATGTAGGTTCATATTTTGTTGTATGTGGGCTTATATTCTGTTGTCTGTAGGTTTATATATGTTGTATGTAGGTTTATATTATGTTGTATGTAGGTTTATATTCTGTTGTATGTAGGTTTGTAGTCTGTTGTATGTACGTTTATATTCTGTTGTATGTAGGTTTATATTCTGTTGTATGTAGGTTTATATTCTGTTGTATGTAGGTTTATATTCTGTTGTATGTAGGTTTGTATTCTGTTGTATGTATGTTTTGTTTTTCATTGTATTATACTAGAGACGATATCATTGTCTTAAACTATATAATATTTGTTTTTTTTTTTTTCATCTCGGCTGTTTTGTTTCATGAACAACTGATAACATTAACTACATAGATTCACAGCTAGTGCCTTAAATTAATATGGGTTATATGTTAGTTAATAAACAAACATAGTATTTTTTTTATTGTCTAAGGTATTCCGAATTAAAACCTTTGTTTTTGCAATAATGTAATTATAATATAGTTTATGACCAACTTCTTCTATCATTTAAACAGAAGACTAGTACAATAACTTGACTTACTATATGTAACGATACCTTTCAGTTAATAATGTTTTTTTTTCTGTCACTTATTATTGTAAACACCTGTCTTAAGCAAGTGCGTTATGCATATTAAAGGAGATGTGGGTACATTTGTTACGTCCAAATATATAAACGAGCAACGTTACAACATATAATAACATAGGATTACACTAACGACCCATGGTTACCGAGATTTGACGTTGTAATTTAAATACTTACAGTATGCATTGACTTATTGAAATAAATTCACAAAAAAGACGCCACAGTAATCGTTCAGTGGTTGTAGGAAATTAACTCTAGCTAAGCAACACTAGTAGCAAATATGATGTATTAAACATAATTTCAACTGAAGGAGAAGTGTGGAACAATTTGCTTATCTAAGATGGCGACATGGCGATATCTGCATTATATGAACACATATCTTTTTCAATCACATGATTGCTATTGTTTTCGGAACTGTAAATGATCCAATAAATGAAGCCAAATTAAATAAAACAAATAATGAAAACAGTGAACTATTTCGAGGCGGCAAGCCACTACTACCCTTCAAAGTCCATGTAAATATGTCTGAAATACACGAAAATAATTGAATTGATCACAATTTAACAATGAAAAGTGGCCGTAGCTTTCCTAGAGTCGATGTGGATTTCTGAACTATGCATAAAAGTAATATTAAAACCTTCTAGTTCTAGCTTGTACATTCAAGGTTTCAACATTGAATACATTATAATTATGTGTATATCATCTTACTTCTCAGAAAATGTATACGGTTAATTAGAACTAAGAAAGGAGTATCTTCACTAACTATCAAAATCGGCGTCACATTTTGAAAAAAAATAATATATCAAGAGAAATGGTTTATACAGTGTGTGTGATATTTTACTAGAACATACCTCACCCTTTCTGAAAATGTTGTATGACATAACTCGCATGTTTATGTTTTACTAAATTCCAACTTATTCACACTTTTGTACAACGTGCTACGCCATATATCATCATTCATCCGAAAAATCAATGTCATCGACAATCGTAATATGTGAGCTATCAGGTTGTATGTCAGACTAATGTTATTATAAGTATCAGAATGTATTATTCAATAATACTGTAACATAGCATGAATGTACACACATGTGTTACTGATAACATTTCTTACACCATGGTATATATCAGATCACTATCGATAGCGAGTTTGATATCCTATGGATAGGGAGTTTGATATACCAAGGATATGGGGTTGGATATACCATGAGTAAGCTGTTCAAAACACCATGTTAGGGGGTTCGGTATACCATGTGTAGGTGGATCATAATACCATGTATATAAGGTTCGATGTACCATTGGTAGGGGGTTCAAAATGCCGTGGGAAGGGGATTCGATATACAATGGGTAAGTGGGTCAAAATTCCTTTGGAAGGGTTTTGATATGCCTTGGTTAGGGAGTTCGAAATACCAGGGGTAGGGGGTTCTATATAGAATGGATCGTGGGGTCGATATACCATGGGTAGGGGTTTTGATGTATTAAGGATGGGGAGATGGATATATCATGGGTAGGGTATTTGATATACCAAGGATAGGGGGTTAGATATACCATGGGTAGGGGTTTCAAAATACCATGGGTAAGCTTAAACAAAGTTGTAAATACAAAATTAAATTAAAAAAAGTGATTGTAAAATGGAAAAAAATCCAATAATATTAGAATCAGTCTGTTAAAATCAAATAAAAAAAAGTCTTGTAAAAACTTATATAAAAAATCTGAAACTTAAGAGATATGAATCATTCTCTGTATATATATAAAGTGACTGGGAAAAATCTAAAGATATTAGAATAAGTGCGTTTAAATAGAAAAAAATAAAAAAATGTTTTGCTAAAATTTATGCAATCAAATTATTCAATCAATACTATACTGTTGTAAAACAAAATGTATTAATTATGGTTAGATATGATTTCAATTTCCCAGCTTTCAACATATCAGTGAAAACAGTGTTAAGACTGTAAAACAACATTTTTTCCACATAATTTTTGCTTAATATACATCACAAGATTAAATGCAGGGAAATCCTTCTGGTATCTATATGCATTAAGGGAATACGATACAGTAGCAAGGGCAGATAATTACTTTTCCGAATACCGCATGTTGTTTTCGCCACCTCGCGGTAACGACATTGTAGGGTAATTTGGCGCCGACATTGACGATGTCTAGGTTTGTCATAAAAATGCACGGTTTTCGAGCTGTAGATTAAAAAACAAGCACATTTATCCCTTTACCTTTTGCTAAAAATTTTAATAAAATCATTGCGTGAATACCATGACAAAATATTAAGAAAATATCAATTGGCATTTTTTTCTACATGCAAATTTATTCATGAAGAAACCACTATATAATCCATATTCCACAAATAAGTAGAATTTTTGGACTACTTAATCTATTATTGGCAATGTACATGTTCATCGTCTTTGAACGAAATTGTCATAGGAAGCTATTGCAAAAAACCGGATGCAATTATCTTTTACCGTTTTGAAATTGTGATATTTTCTTTACCCCTATAAAAATCCGTATTTTAAAAATTTCTCGAAAAATGGTCGAAATTCGATCGTAAATATCTCGAAATCTAAGTCACGAAGGTATATTTTTTCTTTGTATATTTGGAAAGAGCATGTCGAAATTGATCAAATCACGAATTTTCATGAAAAGAAATCATTTGGCAATCCCTACTGTATCGTATTCCCTTAAGTAATAACGATAATGATACGTTTCAGCAATTACAGATTAAATCCATTGAAAACGTGTGAAAGTAAAACTGGAAATTATTGGTTTCACACTAAGACTTTTATTCCCGTGGCACAGGTTAACTGAGCTAGTTTATTATCCACAACAAACTTTTGACAGGATGCTAGAAATTATTGGATGCATTTTAAAGATGCGTAGGAACATGTAATAATGTTTCCTACATGCATAGCACTTAATGAATATCAAAAGGAAACTCTAATTTATGTCTCAATTTTACATTGCATTATAACAGAAACTACTGCATTGGAATTCTACTCATGGTATAATAATTACATTACTTCCGTTTTTCATTGAAATGGTACAATATGATTGGTTATGAAGTGGTCACATGATTATAAAAGAGATGTTTCGCATCCCAATGAAACTCAAACCCGAACTTGCACGTGCCTCCATGGCGACGTCAGATGTAAACAATTAATGGCGTAGTAATTTCCAACGGCAAATAATCTAACACAAATAAAATTCATAACGAAAAATTCAACTATATTAGATTTTGGTGTGATTTAATATATAATTATAAGAATTGAATGCATTCTTTTGAAGTTTCATTGGGGTATGAAAGCGTTGACCGAAAAACATCTTCAATGAAGCGCTATTGAAAATGAACTTCGGTCAACGCTTTCATACCCCGATGCAACTTCAATAGAATGCATTTTATTCTTAATTGAGTCCCTTACCATTGGTATACAAAATCCCCTGTCCATGGTATTTTGACACCCCTACCCAAGGCATATTAAACCCTCTACCCATGGAATCCCATACCCCATATCCATGGCATATTGAATCCCCTACCTATGGCATATCGAACTCCCTTCCCATGATATGTTGAAAGCCATACCCATGATATTATGAACCCCCTACACATGAGTATAGTACTCCCTACCCATGATATTTTAACCCCGCTACGCATGGTGTATCGAACAACACACTTATGGTATTTTGAACCCCCCTGTTTTGATAGAAATGGGGTGTTCAATATACCATGACGGAGTTCAAAATACAAAATACAAAGACGAAAATTTGACCAGGGGGCAAAATACCATATGGTACCACGATGGTCTCATTTTAAAAATCTTGGGTATCAGCAAAATACTAAATCAGATAGTAACGTTATTCTTAGTATTGACGGTGATAATTGTTTTAATAATGTGAAAATAGCTAATCATTTTAACAAGTTTGTTTACCAAGATTGCTTCAAAGCTAGTTGAAAAACTGCCGAATCCAAAAATATTTTTCAAGCTACATCTGACATTGTGAAAAGATTATATTGTACAAGAAACTAAATGATAATGAATTAGTATTAAAGCATGTCACTGAAAGCTTTGTCTTTAGAGAATTGTGTAATTTAAATATTACCAAAAGTACAGGTTTAGATGGAATACCAGCTAAGTTTTTGAAAGATGCAGTTCCTTTTATAAAGTTACATATTACTTCTTTGATAAATATATCCATTTCAGAAGCAACTGTAGCAAGCGATTTAAAACTTGTTAGAGTTAAACCTCTTTTTAAAAAGGGAGATCGTCTAAAACCTGAGAATTATCGTCCGGTTAGTATTTTAAGTATTGTTTCTAAGATTTTAGAAAAGGCTGTATATTCACAATTGGAGTAATTTTTAATGGAAAATAATATTTTGTATGAATTTCAATCAGGCTACAGGCGCAAATTTTCTACTGATAGCTGTCTAATACATTTAACAGATTATATTAAAACAAAAACTGCTAAAGGTCTATACACAGGAATGGTTTTACTAGATCTGCAGAAAGCTTTTGATACTGTTGATCACAAAGTGTTATGTGAAAAACTGAAGATAATTGGTGTAAAATCCGTTGAGTGGTTCTGTTCATACCTATCAAACAGACAACAGATTGTAAATATAAATAAAACAGAATCACAAGTAAATGATGTAACTTGCGGAGTCTTTTGGGACCTCTTTTATTTTTGATATACGTCAATGATCTTGAGGTTAGCATTGATTCTGACTGTAAGATATTATTGTACACTGACGATACAGCTATATGTTTTTCTCATACAGATCCGAAAGCAATTTCCCAAAAACTGTCACTTATGTTAGATTCATGTACAAACTGGCTTGTTGACAATAAATTATCTATACATTTAAGAAAAACCGAGAGTATATTATTTGGACCTAAGGGAAAACTGCAAAATGTTGTTGAAAATGTTTTTTTTAATTGTATGTGATAATATAAAAATTGAGAGTAAATCATGTGTGCAATATTTAGGAGTTATTTTGGACAATTCTTTATCTGCTTGTCTCAGCAGGAAAACTTTATGTACTGCATTAATTCAATGTCATTTTGATTATGCTTGTGACTGTTGGTATGAAGGTTTATTTAAACAAATTAAAGACAAATTGCAAGTTATACAGAACAAAGCTATAAGGTTTATATTAGATCTGCCACACAGAAAACGTATAATAGTTGATGAATTTGAAAAATTTGGATTTTTTAATATTTGCAATAGAGTAAAACAACTTCGTTTCAATCATGTTTTTAATATTTTTCATAATAAATGTCCAGAATACTTAAAACAAGGTTTTACGGGAACTTTTGATACAAGAAATACTAGATCAAGTGCCTTTAATTTTTTTTGTACCAAGTATAAAAGGCACTGAATCTTCTACTTTCTTTTTCAATGGAATTAAAAATTGGAATGCTTTACCTGATACTATCAAAAGCATAATTGAAAAGGTAAATTTAAATTTGAAATAAAAGGCACCTAATGAGTAAACTAAGGTCAATGTCGGAGGCAGATTTTATATTTTATTAAATTTATGTCAATTATCATGTTTTCTATTGTAATTTTTATTTTTCAGACTATTATTATATTTTCATGACATATTTATATTGTTTTTGTAACTAAGGACCCAATTGGAAATAAGCTTTTTCAGCTTTCATTGGTCATCTTTGGGTGAAGGCATAGAATATCTTATATATCGACTTGATTTTGTTTTTACCATGAATAAGTTTGTCATTTGTATATATGCCTTTTACCTGACTAAATATTATTATCATTATTATTAGGTGGACTATTTATATATGTTGTTGACATCATAAAGTCATTTAGGTATTTAGAACTTACAGAATCATCCTAATAAAGACTCGAGTGTGACACTGACATAGCACTGAAATATGTCAGCGGTTAATGTTAATGTAGGTCTACCAAAGTCTATATTTACCTTTGACAACAATACTTGTGGCATCTGATGTATTCGTAATAAACATTCCATTATCCCTTAGTGCAACTTTACACTTGTATTCTCTCTCGTCTTCACATTCTATTTGATTGAATGTCAATATTACAGTACCAGGTAAAGATGGAGTTGGGTTGGATAAATTCGCTCTTGACGAAAGGTAATTTCCGGCAGAAATAAATATTGGATCCATTCCATTAGAATCTTTCTTAAATGAAGCTATATCTACAAACACATCATTAATTTTAGCTTGAATGTTGCTTCCAAAAACTTCTTCACCACCTTTTAGTGTATAGTCACATCTCAGCTGTAGATTACTTGGTCCAAGGATTCCTTCTTTATTTGGAGAAATCTGGATGGATATAGATATTACACCTAAAATAATATATAAAACATATTGCATATTGTGTAGGATTTGTATATAATCAAACACCTACTAGAACACACCACACTGTATATAAATGATTCTTGGTGGGGTTTGTGTTGCTATGCTTTTTTAGTTTTCTTTCTTTGCCTTCTTTCTATGTCTGGTGCCCAATATACTCTGTGTCTCTGGGTGTACATTGTTGATTGGCCCTTCGGTTTGTATATAATAATATATTAACCTGTACATACTAAGCTGTATATAATCATACATTTGTTTTTACTTTGCGTTTTGATCTCGGCAGGATATATTTATTGCGAGACAATTCCTTATTATATTGTGTTCTTGGAGTAGCTGAATGATTCTAGCAACTCTACCACAATTTTGTCATGTTCAGAGAACAATCACCAATGGGTATTGCAACTATTCCAATTATGAGTATTATTTCATTGATAATGACCGATACACTGGTAATGTATGTGTCAGTGGATGGCTTGCATAGCAATGATCCCAGAATAAAGTGGTCCAGTCGTAACATTTCTATTTAGGAAACTTCCATACAGAGCTCTTGTTATTTCTGTTGTTGTTCCATTGCTATGCATGTGCTGTTATGTTTATACACGTTTACCCTTTGGCACATGGCGTAGCAATATAAGAGGGTGGACAAGTTGGACTCAGGAGACATTGGCAACCATCAGTGAAGGACTGGGAACCGTGATTCCCGGACACAACTAAATCGATAGTAATAATTAAAAGAAATGAAGAGCTAACAAAAAGCAGAGCAGCAATATAAAATTGGAGAATGGTCCGTTAATCGGGAGCGAACGAGAACGAAATCGGTAGTCATGAGGGAGTGTGCTGGCAAAGTTCATAATACAGATACTCTCTCCAAATGGGTAAAGGTTGTGAGGTCGTTATTCCAAGTTCGATATCAAACGTGTAACGGGTTAATCAGCACAAATGCTACATCAATCCATATATTGGTGTAATTGCTGACCATCACTGTTTAACCTTTATCTCTTAATGAATCCGACATATACCATCCATAATTCTGACAAAAGAAGGAACTATTGACAATCATAAAGCAGTTTTGTGTTCTTCGGGTATTTCCACCAAAGATAAAGAAATATTTCTCCCCTCCCTGTATTGACGAACAAGTGTTCATACAAGAAGCAGCGATCTTTCAATACAATTCCCAATGAAACGAATGAATTTAATAATTTACTATGCTTATTTTTTCAATTTATTTATGTAATTCTTACGGATGCCTAAGTATGAACAGAAACCATGTTTGTTAATATTCCATTATGGATTAGTTCACGGATTACATATATTAATATGCCACATTTGAACAGATCCCAATGATTGATCATAGCATATAAATAAGAGGGTAATATCCACGACTTACCACCGGGTTTGTAACCAGAGTAACACGACGGGTGCCACTAGTGGAGCAAGAACTGTTTACCGTTCCGGAACACCTGAGATCATCCTCGGTTTGTATTAATTAATTCTGTGTAGTGTTGTGTAGATCATTGTTTGTCCCTATGACCACTGTATTGTCTGTTCTTAGAGTTACGACATCTCATTACCTCTGTTGTATCTTCAAACTTTTCTTAATCCTTGTTTTTCAATATTTTAGGGAAATGGACGTATCGTCAATTTTGCAAAACTTGAATATGTTGGGAAATCTTATCATGCACATTTGCTCAATAATTAGTTTAACCATGTGCATATGTCTAAGTTCCCGCACTCATCTATTTATTTATGACACCAGACGATCGATTCTCTCAAGTGGGTATTGTCGCCGTTCCGCGTTTGTTAATTCAGCAACGTGTCGGCATTATGGATTCCGGTCGTTGTTTAGAAACCAATACAGTTCAGCACTTGCTTTATATGATATATACCTGGGGACATGGCATGTCACTAAAATGTGAGAATGACTTCTTATAATGAAGACTTGCTTGGGTCCTCCGTTATGTCTATGCGATTG
>MJUT01030136.1:122948-135227 GCA_002080005.1 Gigantidas platifrons | reverse complement strand
AAAATAAATATTAATGGAATAGAACTGTTACATATTATAGTGATGTTCAATAATGCCCAGTTGATTGCTTTGACATTAATTTTGCATTTTACCTATATATATGATGACGTCAGGATATTTATTCAACAACACATATAATATAGTTTTGAGTATCTATATGCTATGCATATCAAATTTCGATTTCATAATTATGTAACATTTCACTGATCTTAAATATAAAAAAAATGACACCACATAATAATGTTTAACATGAAATTGCTGGCAAAATAGATCTACAGTCAGTGGCCATATATACTGCCGCATAAAAAATGGCTGACGTCATGGTAATTTTTTGTCAATATTGACGGCAGTACTGTAGAATAAATACCTGTCCGAATTTGATTAAAACGTTCCTGGAAAAAATTAAAAGTTTCTAGTTTCAGTTAACACAATTATGTTAGAGTTATTTCCCTTTTTATTTACTTTTATCGTCTGCTTCCATGATGGCACCTAAAAGTAAGGAGTTGACACCTGACGTAAAAAAAAGTAATTGTAGACCTTTCAACCCAAGGTATTTCTGGAAAAAAAATGGTGAACTACTGGACATTAAACCAAGGACGGTTCAGAATGTCCTGAAACGTTATCGTGAGCGTGGTAACATTGAAAATATTCCTCGAAGTGGCAGGAAAAAAAGATGCACACCACGGGATGACCGGACTTTATTGCGTATTGTCCGAAGCAACCGCCGTTCAACCTTAAAGGATGTGACAGCTAAATTTAACAACAGGGCTATAATTAATTATTCATTTATGTCAATTAGACGACGACTTTTTGATTTTGGTTTCAAACGCTGGCCTGTGTCCAAGAAAATTGCGATCGGTCGATTCAACCGGGAAAAACGACTTCGGTATTGTATGTCGAAAGTTAATTGGTCCGTTGAAAACGACTGGGCTAAGATCATTTTTTGTGATGAAACGAAGGTAGAGATTAGTGCTGAAAAAATTATGTTTGGAGGAAGAAGGATGAAAGGCTTCACAGTGATTGTGTATGTGTTGTCCCAAATAAAGACAGAAACGTGAAGTTCGCGGCTATGTTTTGAGGCTGTATTACCTACTTTGGAGTAGGGACACTCACCCCAGTTAATGGAAACATTAACAGTGAAAAGTATATTTCAATTCTTGATGACAATTTGTGGCGTGTTGTTGCTAGGCATCTTGCAAATAACCCGTGGACTTTGCAAGAGGACAATGCTCCATGTAATTTTTCCCGTCGGACAACTGCATGGAAAACGGAGAACAATATTTTAACTTTACCGTGGCCATCTCAAAGCCCAGATCTAAACATTATTGTAAATGTCTGTAAAGTTATGACAAAATTACCTTTCAAGGCGAATTTTGGAAATCCAAACCGAGCAAGATTTGGTACGAGTCGTTGGAGAAATATGGACTGGACTTGCATTCTGTTATATTCGCTCACTGTATCAAGGTATACCCAGAAGAATTCGATCTGTGATAAGGGCAAGAGGTCAAATTACTAAATATTGACAACTTAAGGTAAGGTTTTATTTATTTTATTGATAATCATCTGTTTAAACCCCAAGTGGAGTTGCATAATACGCCATGACGTCGGCCATTATGCGCCAATATATATGGCCACTGGCTGTAGTTAATAGTTTTACCCGGTGCATGAATAAACAGGTTAACAATACAAATTCAGGTAGGCCTCTAGTTGCCATAGATTGTATTTTGAATACACTACTAGGATCATTGTAATTGTCATTAAGCGTTAAATATATAAATCGATCAATCAATCGATACAACTAGCGGTATACTGTGTAGCTTTTATTCCGGTATACTATGTAGCTTTTATCCGTCAAATTTGTACTGTTCTTTGGTGTATATAAGGATTTAAGCTTCAAATATAATAATAAGAACAATGTCGACGACGGACAGAGGCCATGGAAGTGCCAAACTTTAATATCTACGTTAAAACTGTGTTAAATAATTAAGGAATAACAGTATTGTATTTGAGGAGATGGAGTTATCAGTTGTGGAATTGACGGTCGCAAATGCAGTTTTACTGGCGATGCGATTGACGCCGACTTCTCTTCAAATACAGTACTATTATTCCTATTCGTATGAAATGCTCCCACCGTGTACACACTAGTTTGAAAACATACAAATAAAGGACCAAATATATGCACTTTTCAAATTTTCAAAATATGAGATATTTTTAGAATTAGGGAATCAGGTGGAAAGATCCACAATCTAGAAAACGTAAAATCCTACATGTGATATGTACAACAATGCACAAAATCAATCAAAATGCCTATCTTGAATACTTATTTTAGTTAAATTCTATCAAAATTGAAGCGTACACGAAGCCAAATGACGTCTGATCTTTAAATTTTCAACTGGAAGTCTTCATATGACCTCCCCTTGTTTATGTGTCAAATTCGTTCAACAATATTTCGTGGAATTTAAATTTGTGTGAGTTTTAGACCAGGAGATATGCAAGAATATATTTTTTTGTTCAGTATTGAATTAGAATGGAGATAACTTATTGTATTTGAAAATGTCACGGGATCAATTGCCAAGCTGTGGAATGATGATCGGCATCAATAATAGGTCGTCAACGTCAAATTCATAGTCCGAAATATCTAGGTCAGCCATATTGTTTACAAACAAGTGCATTTGGCGTAAAAATATAGCATTCCTTGAGGCATGTCAACTGCACATTTTACCGCTCTCGATAGCCAATGGAAATACACGTTACATTATAATTGTATTATAAAAATTCTTTACGCGCAGTGAAGGTAATTTTATCACAAAATATTAGTAATCACACATCGACATTATTTCCTTGTCACATTGTATTTTTGTCAGGCCTCATATTGACTGTTTCCATTTGTATGCAACTAAAACAATATATTCGATGTGGTACTATTACATATGCAGCTCCATCTGCTTGAATAACGATACAGCCTTAACAAAAGTTTATAGATTTATTAAACTAGTAAAACAGTAATAATTGAAAATAGGGATAGCATGCAGTACCGTACATTGATATACATATGAGAAACATGATTAAACATATATTCAAAGTATTGAATCATTGAAATAGATATACTCAATAAATTTTCCAAAAAGTAGCTGATCAACAAATATCAAAATAAATAGATTTTAAATCTGAATACCATTTTGTATCCGGATTGCCTCTCTACTGGGTTTGTCCTCAGTGTTTTATTCAGTCAAGAAACTGACTAAAAGTTTACTAATAGTTATTATTAATTCATTTATTAACAATAATTAGGAATGTCAAGACAACCAATATCAGACTGTATCACATCTTTATATACAGATCAGAAACATGATTAAATCTAATATCAAACGACCTCACAACTTAAATAGACTTACACAATCAACTTTCCAAAAAAGACGCTGATCAACAAATATCAATAGATTTACCTATTATTACGTGATGATTTCCGTATTGGCCTAGTTATTAGTCCGAGGGTAGCTGTATTGGCCTGAAGCGAAGGCAACGGCCAATACAGCTGCCCGAGGACTAAAAACTAGACCAATACGGAAATCATCACGTAATGATATATTTATTAATTAACTGCTATATTATTGTACTTGATATGATGAAGAAAAACGAGAGAAATGTTGATTTACATAAATAAAACATGGATTGATGAATTGTTGTTGTTTTGTATTTTTGCAAATTATATTTTTTTTGGTTACCTGATAGTCAGTTTTCCATCTCTGAAGTATCTGTCAATACTGCTATGTATGCTGCACAATATATCTTGGTTCATACTCACTCCACAGGCGCTCGTGACACGGACTTACCACCTCTTTTTCTAACTTTCTGTTTACAAATTTACCACAGTGGATTATATTAGTATATCTATATAGGGTCGATACATGCATGTTGTTGTTTGCATAATATTGTATGAATATTGATACGAACGAGTTAAAATAATGACAAAGAGATGAAATAATAAAGAAATAAAGAAATTTTATTGAAAATAAATTTGCAAACAGAGAGTTAGGAAAAAAGAGGAGTGGTAAGTCCGTGCCACGAGCGCCTGTGATTCACTCAAATCCCTCTTTCTTACACCCAAAAAGAGTCTGCCCAACAAACTGTCTAATTCGGGATTGTAGTCGGATCTCTGCATTCCCCAACGGACCTTAAGAAATCGTAATTATTTTCATATCCCTTTTGGTTTTCTGACTCATGTTCTTGTTTTTGTTGTCTTTCAGGAATGCATTTGTTTCTGCATCAGAATAAATTCTGAATCTTTGTACCACTTCTTGGTTATCAGTTTAGTCTGGTGACTGTTTCTCTTTTTCACCTATTTCTACGTTACTGTCGTTAGAGATAAGCTCCCTATGCACCTCCTCAAGTTCCTTATACTCGGATTTATTCAGTGTCCGATCCGGTAATGTTGTGACGGATAGCTTCTGCTTCCACTTGTGCTAGCTCGTCGCATAGGAAGTAATCTTCTACAGGAGCATCCATCATTTCCTCGGTAATTGTTTATTTTCTGTCGTTTTCTTGACATTTTGTCTTATCAGAAGACAGTTAGAGACATCAAAGGGTGTCTCTGTTTTATCTTCGATGTGTATGTAAAATCTAGAGAGATTCCTGTACACCGATATTGGCCGGATCAAAGTCGGCCAATACGAGAAAATAATCCGTATTGGCCGACCTTGTCCCGTATTGGCCGAGTTGTTATATCTGTATTATTATGGCAGTTTTCATCATATCAAGTACAATAATATAGTAGTTAACTAATAATTTTAATACATGCTGTATCCCGATTTACAACCTCTGCGTAATATCACTCGCACAAACCGAACATTGTATCCGGATCAAACTCTCTACTGATTTTGTTCTCAGTGCTGTATTCACTCATCAGAATGAGAAAGAATTGATCCATTATTACCATTAATTCATATATTAACGATACCTATGGAAGTCCAAATGAAACAACCGAGTAACTTTTATCGTACTCAAAACGTAAACCTCACTCAACAGAGGACACATATTAAGCTTAATAAAATAAACTATTTGAAGGCGTGGTTTAAATAATCTTCACCAGGCACGCTTGAATATTTGAGATTAATTTAGATCTTTAAGAGAAAGCTTAATACAGGTTAACCAAAACCTAATACTGTTATCTATGTCTGAGGAAGATGAACTTTAGCTTTAGCAATACATGTAATACATACTAACTGTATATTACAATACTACTGACATCATATCAATAATATTCATCAACATGTAGAATTCATAATATCTATAATATATAATTTAATCTTAAGTTGTTGGTACCACGATGGTGTTGATTGAAAAGAAATTAATGAGATATCATCTTTCAATTTAAGGTCCATCTTCTTCAGGCATTGATGCACATATAAGCTTATATATAGAGGTCACTGAATGAAACCTTAAAATGTACCTGTTATGGGGAGTTGTCCCCGTATATTATATAAATCAATAAACCGATTTTAAAATTGTATTATTATTGGACCATACGAAGTTGCCCGTTTCGGAAATAGCGAATTTATTTTAGCTCACTTCGACTTTGTTCTGAGTACTCAGTCTGAAAAAGAAACCCGCTATATCCAATACACAACCGGATAAATTGATAAGGTACCAGATAGCTATTGCACAACAATAGTTTGATATGGGACATCCCATTCCAAGCAAAATGTTTGTTATTCCATTATTTAGATGACAGATATAGGCTTACATGTATGACCACTTCTAATAGCTTTTGAATGAAGAAATTGAGTAATATTATATCCATGCCCATTCTTGATGGGCTCGTCGTTTGGTTCCAATCATGGCCTCCTTGATAGCGGGTTGCTGCTAACAGGCAAACTACAGAATCAAGGCTTCCTTGTGGCTAAGTTGTGGTCATCACTGTATCTATGTCACACATGACCACAATAACGTCCCTTGTGTCGTTGCTGAGCATTTAAATTCGCCCGTTTAGTTCCGTGTTGTGATGTCTGCTACGAATGTCACGTAAAATCGATGTTCGATTCGGGTCATGTTTTCTTTATGTCATTTGTATTTATTTTCGCATACTGGTGTCCAATCCGATTTCATGAGGTGCAGGATCTGCTTACCCTTCCGGAACATACCGGCTTTTATGGGGGGTTCATGCTGTTCTTTCATTAGTTTTCTGTGTAATCTTTTATGATTTGTTGTATTTCCTTATGTACTGATTCTAATGATAAACGTTGTTCTCAAGGCGTCGTGTGACGTTGTCATCATGTGATTTTCTTTAAGTGATGCACATTTGTGTTTATTTAAATTCATTTCCGAATATTTGTCTAATTTAAAAAAAAAAAAAAAATTTTCAATATCATACCAAAAAAAGATTGAATTAATTTGTAAGGATTGATCGAAATTGTTTGTTCGGTTCATTCGAAATAACCTCAATCAGGTTGTACACACCCATGCGTAATCCGATGCGCGGGTTACACGGTGTGTACAACCTGAATGAGGTTATTTCTTCATGAACTGAACAAAAATTGCGATCGATCCTTAATTAGATAAATTTAATGGACACGACGAGTTTCGGGAATAATCATTAAAGGCAAAATATTGGAAATCCAGATCATTTACCGGAAATTTCAGAAATTTAAATATGTTAAGGAAAATATGAATAAAGAAATACATGTTTGTTTAATTGGTGAATGATGTTGATGCTTTTTGGGTTGTTACAACTTATTGATAGTACTATATAAGTGCCTATTTATGTAAAATGATAATATTAAGGTTATCCTATACCTTCAATGTTTAAAGCTATAAAACAAACATAATGGCGTAAGAATTTCGAACTCATTATCAATCCTTAGTTTTTTGGGTAGTATACTGTAGATCATTGTTTGTCGTGTTGTTCTTTTATCTTTAAGCCATTTTATTGTCTGTCCTCCTGCCATTTTCGGCTTCTGATTACCTCTTTGGAATCTTCATTTTTTGTCTTGAGTACACATTGTCAATCACCTTTAGGGGAAAGGACATATATCATGCCTACGTAATCAGTGATATTTGTTTCAGAATTTACAATTACAGTCACGTAGAAACACCGTACAAAACAATATCCTCCGTCAATATAATTTGTTTGCCAACAGATTATTATCATGTCAATCATGTCTTTTATTCGTATGAGGTAGAGTTCAACAAGGTACACCTCGAGAAAAATTAAAATAATCTATCCCGATACTTCAATTTTACGTTCCCCAATAAATTATAGGTTGTGTGATTTTGTTGATCGCATCTGTCTCGTTGTGTTTTAAATAAAATATATCACATATATAGCTAGGTATGCTTCACGAATTGACATACACATCGATACTGACAGTCAGAACCAGTTTGATGGCGGGACTCGTGGTGCTCTTTCCTTGGTTCTCGGTGTCATCTTTTTGACATTGTATTGTCTTTCATATTACTTCTTTTCTATCTGCAAACTTTTCCTCCACCCATATTCCGTCTTCTAGATGTGGAATTATCCAACCTTTGTAGTCTTCAGAACCTTGATTTATATCTGTTCTATATTGAATTCATTCTCAAATAAGTATCTAAGATGACAAAACACAAAAGTTGTGCTATCAAGAAAATCGAGCTTTGGTACAATGTTATTGTGGAAAGTGTTTATCGATTGGTTTTTGAATGCCTGCAAATATATGTTTGCATACATATTACATACCTTTGTTAAATGACCAGTCTTTTCTTTTCTGACGATAGCTGTGTAGATAAAATTGCCGAGAGAAATTGGTTTCCATATCAAATATATGTATGTCAGTATCGTGGTCATCCAATAATATGTGTACTACAGTTACCTGACATTGTTTGACCTCGAGCGAATGTATGATTTTCATAAATTCGCACTCGATTGACAATAGCAGGATGTATGTTTTAATTTTTTATTTATTGAATTGTCTTTTTAATGGATTTATGATAATAATAACATTATTCTTTTAAATTACTCTATTATATTTTCCGATATAAGTTAACAAGAAAAAGACGTAAGCTTGTATACTTGGTTATTTTTAATACTTTATATTGAATGAAAGCCACACTCGATTGGAAATATATCAATCCATAAACCCATTTTAAAGTTGTAGTTAGAATAAATGTCATGCCATTTGTTTTTGTAGCGATACTATTATTGTACAAATTGGATATATTACTATTGAAACAAAAGAAACTGCCTGCATTGGACATAACACATGTCTTTTTTGCGCACACCAGCCTTCACTCGAGTACTTATGCTGAAAAATAACCCCGCTATGTCCAATACGGGCCACTTCTTTTCTCTCAATAGTGGTGTATTTTTTACTTGCAGCTATTCGCAGCCATAGAAAAATATTAATAATGTACCCGCTGACTATTCCACCACCATAGTTTGATATGGGACATCACATTCTAAATTAGTATATGTGCTATTCGATTGTTTAGATGAATCATATTGGCTTACGACCACATCTAAAAGCTTTGAAAGTTAAATGATTTGTTCAATACAATACTTTTTAGTTAAAAAAGCAATATTCCTGTCCATTACTGATTTCCCCTTCGTTTGATTCCTATCATAATTTCCTTGATAGCAGGAAAACTACTGAGCACATGTTTCCCTGTTGCTAAGTGGAAATCACTTCGAAAGTTGTACGATCGCCAGTACATCTTTGTTAACTGCTACGGGTCGTCTATTTCACAAATGACCACATATATTTTCCGTTTGCCGTTCCGGAGCACTTGAGCTTGCCCCCGTTTTTCTACTATAAGTGAGGTTCGTGTTGTTCATGAGGTCAAATTATATCACTCCATTAGTCCGTGTTGTGATGTCAGCTACTATTTCTGTGTGAACACGTCGTTCGATTCGTCTCGATTCCCAGTTCTTTTGTAGGGGATTCATGTTGTTATATATCTTATTTGTGGTGTATTATGTATACTGGTGTCCAACACGATTTCATGTTGTCCGATTTCTGTTCTTTCATCCCCATGTTTGCACTGATGTTGGTTTGTGTCACTTCTGACTTGGAAGTCGTGCCTTCAGTGTGGTATAAACACATTCATTTATAAACACAAACAACTAGTGGTCGCGTTTGCGTATACAAATACATTCTAGGTTATAGACATATAGTTTTTTCTACTGATTCCTCGTCTATATTAAAAAGTACAACTAATTACTAGTACTATATCAGTACTTATTTATGCATAATGATAACAAAAAGGTTATCCTATTCTGTGAAATCATTATTAACCATTGATGGTTGCCTATGATGCTTGAAACCACGAATTCAAGAACCAAAGGATCACTGCATTTTGTAGAAATCACTAATACTGTAGCTAACGAACAAAAGTACTTTTATTGTAAATAGAATTGAAAACTGTTGGTGTGTATGCTATCAAAGTTCTAAACTATGAAACAAATCAATAATGGCGTATGAATTTCGAACCCGTTATATATCCGTAAATTTCTGTGTAGTGTGTTGTATATCACTGTTAGTCCTTTTGTCCGTTTATCCTTTAGCCATTTTATATTCGTCCTTTTGCCATTTACGGCGTCTGATCACCTCTTATTTATCTTCAAACCTTTCTTACGTACATATTACATATCATATTCTGGGGGATAGGGAACATATACCTATCATTCCTACGTAATCAGTGTTAATTATTGTAGACTTAACTGTTACGCAGAAACACCGAACTAAATTATCCTCCGTCAATATCATTTGTTTCCAATGAGCTTTTTTTATCCTGTTCATCATGTCCTTTGTTCAATCTATTCAGACTTCATACAGGAGCTGTTCAAGGACAATGCAAAGAATTTTACCCAGTCGTTTAATTTCAAGTTCCGGTATATAGATGATATAATATCACTAAATAAGTTTGATGAGATAAAGCATATCACAGACACAGCGAAGTATACTTCATACCTTGACCTACACCTTGACATTGACAATGAATGACCGTTAAGAACTAAATGCTACGACAAAAGAGATGATTTTAATAATTACATTGTAACCTTTCTTTTTTATGTATTTGTATATGTTACTACGACACCCCCATGTGAAATATATATTTTTCAGTTGATCCGATATTCACGAGCCTGTGTTTCCTATTATGATTACTTGATAGAGGCTTACTACTGGCGATGAAGTAGGTACTGAATCAACTGTTTCTATTGGTCAAGATAAAGTCATATCTTGGAAAGTCTTACGGGGACCACCATGACATTGTTAACCGTTACAAATGACCACGGATATGTTATGTTTGCTGTTCAGGACTATTGCCGGGTTGGTAACAAGAGCAGCACCAGTGGTGCCACATATTGGACAGGAACTACGTATCCTTGCGGAGCACCAAAGTTCACCCCTGGTGTCATGTAGGGTTCATGTTGCTCGCTCTTTCATTTTCTGTGTAATGTCATTGTTTGTTCTTTTTATTTAGGCCATTGCATTATTCTTCTTCTTCTTCTTCTGGATACCCCTTTGCGATCTTCACTTATTTCATACGTTTATGCTATTTCTTGTAATAGATGTTAAACAATGTTTGAATTATCATTGTGTGCCTAAAAACGTGTCTTAAATATTGTTGAGCGTACGGGAAAAGACTTCATGCTGGTCTTTTGGAAAACTTCTTTCTAACAGCCTGGCTACGCTGATTATACCACTAATCTATGCAATTTATATGTTAGTGACTCTTGACAATGTATGTTTAGAACTGACGAGTACATGAACGTTTGAGTATATTCTCTCAATACAAACAAGTAACGAGCCGACCACAAGTAATTACACATAAGACTGGACATAGATGATAATTTAGAGAACTTGAATTAACGTCATGTAAGCGTGAATCGATAGGACGCATGACAATGCAAGTGTTTCATTTTATATTTGCTATTTGTTATCTAATTTGGCTTTGTAAATATGAAACATGCATATGGAAATGTATTAAGTAGGATAATACGTTCTAACTTGTAGATTTTTGAAAATAATCAACTCGACTTGACTCTCATGGATCTCGTTATTATTTCATTTAAATCTACAATTAGCGTGTATTCTCCAGTGCGTAATATACGGTACCTTGATTTATCACTGTTCTTAATTTAACCAATTCTCGAATTAGTGTCTGAGACAACAAATTACAAATCAGAAAGATGAAAAGGTACGCTTTTTATGTATTGATGCATGTCCTAATACAGGTGATATCATGGGAATAAGGTGCGTTAAACGTACCCGAAGCTTGCAGCTGTACGATTTATAAACTTTCGAACTGTCTTGCCTTAAATAATAAGAGTACATAGGGTAGACACTTGTAAGTAGCTATTTACAAAAGATTGCCTTAATATGGACAGGAACAAGTTAAATAAAGGAAACGATTGATGAAATAACAAATTAATTTTATTGAAAATGAATATGTATGCAGAAAATTAAAAAAGTGGGTGGTAATTGCGTGCCACGAGCGTCTTGACGGAAAACAACAAGACCATAGTTTTTCATAAAAACAATATCATAATTATCAAAAATATATATACTGTCATTTAAGGGTGTAGACCTGGGTTACCCTAAAATTTTTCCATCATTCAATTTTTTTTTATGTTGGTTCATGGAATAATTATCTCTAAATACATTATCTGCCAAAGTTTAAAAAGAAATCACCGTGCCGTTTTCTCCATAGCACATTCTAAATATAGCAGTTTTGGGGTATTCTTGATGCCAGATGGTAATACTAGTTTTGGAAGATTCTAACGTTTATTTTTGATTGAAAGGGAACATTTTGGCTTTAATACACTTGAGGGTGTTGTTGTTGAATAAATATGAAATATCTAGCATATCTGAATATCATGTTTGGAGATAATCACGTGCAAAACAGCGGAAACTGCAAAAAAGGGGGGATGCCCTGAGGACCACCTTGGTATTACAAATCGGATTAAAAAAAATTAATTTCCACCAAAAAATGTCACACGGAAGAATAGACATATAGACATCATTGCACCAAATTTTATAAACTTTTACCGTCAGATTATTAAAACATTTAAATTGATGTTTTTCATGGATAGCACCCAGAAAAAATAAAATTGTCGAGGAAAGTTAGCACACACCCATCCGTTGCTAGTTTCTTTGTTTGTGACATAAAAAATATAACTAGTTACCAATCACAAAAAGCTTTTGAATTCTTATAATTTACACAGTGGATGTCCAAATTACCAAATGACTGCATTTGTCTTTTTTATTATTAGGTCTGGCTGGGGAGGGGGAGGGTTGGTTTGAG
>MJUT01030136.1:95250-116657 GCA_002080005.1 Gigantidas platifrons | reverse complement strand
AGAACTACATCAAATCTAGAAAATTGTACGGATGTCCTGACAAAGATAGTATATTGATATTCAAAACAAACATAGATCGGAAATTATACGGATGAACTGACAACAACATGTATGATATAATGTAAGCAACCTTAGCTATGCAATTCTATGGGTGAATCTGTGCATATTGTGAGTTGTTTGTTTATATACGTGTATGACTCCCACCTGACACTTCGATATTACGAGGGGAGATATCATTTACCGATATAACTCTATCATATACATGTACATTGTTTTTTTACAAAGTTATAAGCTGAAGCAATAAGTTGAAGAATAAACAATGCTATGGCTAAAACAAAGAGGGACTAATGGACTTACAATGATCTACAAATCACCACACTGAAATATATACATTGTTCAGCAACAACCCATAAAAACAGAAATCAACTCTGTTTCACCGGAATGAAATACAGTTTCACCTTCACTAGTGACAGCCGTCGTCTTAATCTTACATAACACGAGCATCGTGCTTGATAGAACTATATATGGGTTAGGGCTATGGCTAAGAGTATGGTTATTGTGTGTATCAGTATTTTAGCTATGTCATGCCAGTCAGTTCTATTGGTGGAGGAAACCGGAGTACCCGGAGAATACCTCAGACCTGTCACAAGTCACTGACCAACTTTATCACATAATGTTGTATCGAGTACATCTTGCTATGAGCGGAATTCGAACCTACAACATAAGTGATGAAAGAAACTTATTGGATAGGTATCTGTAGACGTAACTACTATCACGACCACAACAGATACGTAAACAATAACGAATAAAACAGGATTCGCATAAAAAAACAAATGAGAGTAGTGACGAACCGAACATACTTTTACGAAGAAATGATGTGGAGTTCACAAAAGGTAAAGACATGAAATACGCTTATTTCGAATCATTTCCATTCCGTTAATATTTTTTTCTTGTTTTCTTCTGCAAGAGCACGTGATCTTGATGGAATATTAAGCACTGGACTACCGTTGTCAAAATACATAGCGAATACTTCAATCGATATGAGGCGTTTTAACTTAAATAATTCTTAACATTTTCTGTGAAAGACAGATATCAATTAAATTATTTGTTTTTGTATCAAACACTTCAATGCACAGACAATTACTTGTTTATCTTTTTGTGTTTTAGTTGTGCTATTATGTCTCATTACGCTTTGAGATCAGCGTTGTGATGTCAGTTACAAATTCTGCATATAAACGATGTTCGGTTTGTCTTTACCACCACTTGCTTGTAGGAGGGCTCATGTCTTAATTACGCTATATGTGTTTGCCTGCGCATAGCGGTGTCCAGTACATATTGTGTTTTGTTTTTCTCGTTTTCTGTACCCTGTGTTGCCATTTTCTTTGGATTGTCCATTTTTGATTGCCACTTCAGTGTTCTCTAGCGTCATGTAGAAAATTAAGGTAGAACAAGAATGTCTTTATGATAAACTAAAGTTATGCTTATATAACAGAAATCAGTTAAAATTAAAATTAAAATGAATATAGGTGAACGAGGTGTTGACCTGCTTGCAATGAAGTCATACACCTTCTTTTGTTTGTCTCTACTCTTAGTATTTGCTTTGTATTGTGACCGAAACCCTCCAATTTTGAAAACTACGTCAGATGTAATGATGAATGTACACACATCTGTTACTGATAAAACTCCTTACACCATCGTGTATATCAGATCACTATGTATGATTTAATGATGAATGTACACACATGTGTCACTGTTAACACTACTTTCACCATGTTCTATGTAAGATCAGTGTGTCTGATTTAATGATGAATGTGCACACGTGTCATTGATAACACTACTTACACCAAGTTGTATGTCAGATCACTATGTCTGATATACCAGTATTATAGTTATTGCACTTTATATCTTGATTTAGATACCATCATTACTTCACTCTTACATTCAATAAAGAGTAATGTTTTATTTTATTTTTTTAGTGCTAGATTGTAAGTATAATAAATGTACGGTAGTATATTACATAAAATCTGAAAAACATAGACGCTAATTATTTCTTATATAAGGTACCTTGTTTTATTATGACATCTAAATACGTTTGAAACTAACGACATAAGCTATTATCATATGTTTTGGGTACATCTGAAACAGACCTGAATATTTCTGAAATCATTGATATATGCACACGCGGTTGATCCCTCTTTACACATGTATGTGTAACCGTAAGCAGATAAAAGATATACAAAAATCAACAGTGCAATGTTCAAGTAAACGATCACACTGTATCATTGGTGCAATACATTGTGCTAATGGAGTAACACATGACAGAACATAAGTATATACTAGTAAATCTATGGAATAACAAAAATCACACAACGTTAAACTGAAGTTCACTCAAATATTTGTTCTCAACAATATGAAGCATAGCCCTCATCAGAATCCTTCATATAAATTATTGTTATTTCTTTATGCACATTTGTGAAATAAATACCCCGAAAACATATTTAAATTTGATCGACCAATATGACTTTTTATTTATATGTGTTACAATGATAAACATGTTCAACACAAATAGATTAGTGTTATTGTACCAAACAATGGAATGATGTTGATTGTTATAGTGTTCCTTCTATTAATTAGTGGTGTGCATCTATGAGTGATTGTTTTTGGTGATCAACGCAAACTATATCAAAACAATCAAATATGTTTAAAGTAAACTGTAGAAGTATTTCAGCTATATCGTGGCATTCATTTGTTTCACATATTATTTATAACAAACAGCACACAACATTTAGTTGAAGTTCAAATAAATGTTTGTTGTAGAAGACATAAATAATCGGAATCGCCCATATAAATTATTGTTATTTCTCATTGCATGTGAGCATTAAAAAACCCATCAATACATTATAATTTTATCGACATATCGGACCTTCTATTTACATGTTTAATTTTGATAAACATGATCAATATTAATAGAATAGTGTTACTGTACCAAACAATGGAAAGCTGTGTATAGTGTTCCTTCTAATAATAAGTTGTGTGTATCTATGATTTAGTGTTGGGTGTTTAACGCCAATTGTAGCATTATGTCAGCTATATCGTGGCATTTATTTGTTTTACATATTATCTATGACAAACAGCACACAACAAATACATGAAGTTCAAAGGCGTGTTTGCCCAAGCAGATATACATCATACTTCCAACAAAACATTTTATTTTGATCGACATATTCGACCTTTTATTTATATGTTTTACTATGATAAGCATGATCTGATCAACATTAATTGAATAATTTTAAATTACCAAACAATGGGGATATGTTGATTATGTTCCTTCTAATAATAGGTTGTGTACATTTACCATTTATTGATTGGAGATCCACGCAAACTGTAACAGTATGCAAGCTATACCGTAGCACTTATTTGTTTGACATAACACGCAATTGTTAGGTACAAATCCGTTTGCAATTGTGACAAGATGTTCTTACTATAAAGCAAACTATTAGTTGAATATTAAAAATAAGTTGTTAATCGTTTTTTAATATGAACACTGTGACATGCTCAATGAATACTAACATGTAACCTATTTTTTCATATTTGTCTTGTTTCAGGGACTGCGCCAAATGTGGGTAAGTGTGAACAATTTTAACAAAACAAGTATGCCTCTAATAGACGCTAAGCCCAATGATATAAACTATATACAGTAAAACTGTCTTCGATTGGAACATTTCCTGTCAGTTCTGTTATGAGAGCAAACTATCAACGGTTTCTTCCTGGAAGAAAACCTCCAATAATATATTCATGACAACAACATTGTATTTCCGATAACAAACCATGGCCGGTTTCCCCGTGTCATAGCAATGTCTTCCCTAATAACAAACCCTCACTGGTTTCCCTTGAAAGAGCTATGTCTTCCCTAATAGCACTCCGTCAAAGAAGCAATAGTGAGCATAATACAACACACCTATATCAGTTATAATTCTGTGGAGGAAACACTTTCTACTGTTAAATGAGAAATGTAACATTTTTAAAATTTTCAGTGGTTAACATATGAAAGTCCCAGAAAGCAAATAACAATATCGACTACAATTAATAAATATGTTTTATGAAACAAATGCAATGGACACAACAAAACCACATGATATTTCAATATATTAAATAACACTGTCATATGATAGAGAAACTATCTGTTATAGATGAAAAAAACAACATTTTAGTTATCATCGAATTATTGTTGTTGATCACTTTTGCTGTGTATTGGATCTCTAACAAACTATGTAATGTTTAGATTAGAGTCAGTAGTGAAATAATGAAGGCTTGATATAAAGTCAAAGCATGTACTTCGTCTAACCATCTATTATATGTGTTGTCGTGTACGTCCATAATAGACATGATATATATAATAGATGACAAATACAGCAATCAATCTGCACAAAGATATACTATTGGTCCTTTACATGTGGATAATGCATTATAATTAAATTATTATATTTTTGTCAAAAATTCAATTCGATATGAAAGGAGGGATTAATACGTAATAAGTACCTAACAGTTGGGTTAACTCGGGTTTGTTGCGGATGCTATACCACAAACTTGGTATGTTTTAAAGGGATATGTGTTATTTTTTCTAACTATTTATAAAGCTATATACTGAATATAATTATAATAGTATCAGACCTTTGATTATAGTATCATGATTTTAATGGTATGAAAGTGTTATTACAGAGATCTAAATTATTACAGCTAGTTCATGTTTTATTATCATCGTTGCTGTTAGTAATGGCATGATAGTGTTATTACAGAGATCCAAATTATTACAGCTAGTTCATGTTTTATTATCATCGTTGCTGTTAGTAATGGTATGATAGTGTTATTACAGAGATCTAAATTATTACATCTAGTTCATGTTTTATTATCATCGTTGCTGTTAGTAATGGTATGATAGTGTTATTACAGAGATCTAAATTATTACAGCTAGTTCATGTTTTATTATCATCGTTGCTGTTAGTAATGGTATGATAGTGTTATTACAGAGATCCAAATTAGTACAGCTAGTTCATGTTTTATTATCATCGTTGCTGTTAGTAATTGTATGATAGTGTTATTACAGAGATCTAAATTATTACAGCTAGTTCATGTTTTATTATCATCGTTGCTGTTAGTAATGGTATGATAGTGTTATTACAGAGATCTAAATTATTACAGCTAGTTCATGTTTTATTATAATCGTTGCTGTTAGTTATGGTATGATAGTGTTATTACAGAGATCTAAATTATTACAGCTAGTTCATGTTTTATTATCATCGTTGCTGTTAGTAATGGCATGATAGTGTTATCACAGAGATCTCAATTATTACAGCTAGTTCATGTTTTATTATCATCGTTGCTGTTAGCAACATCAACATAAACGTAATAGCAACGTATATATCAAAATCATGTACATGACTTTTTATCTGAATCGTTATTAGCACATTGTATTGGTTTAAGTAAATGATTTGATAATATTGATATGTTGTGAAGAATAATAATATAACGATTATCAGAACATAAAACGCATGTAAAATAATACAAGTAAACAAAACAAAAACATACAATCAAATGTGAACATCACACAGTTGCATAGAATATATCAAAGTTGGCAACACATATATTTATAGCAAAAAATATATAAACATAACAACACATAGATAGCATAGAATTGAAGGTTGACAGCACACAGCTGTATAGAATATGCATAAATATGACAAGGACAAAGACAACATACAAGCAGAGGTTCACAGAATATAGCTGTATATTATACATACAAACAGAACAAAAACACACAGACAACATCAAATGAAAGTTTGACAGTATATGCCAGTATACAATATATATATATACAGATGGCAAAACACAGACAACATACAATCAAAGGTTGACAGTACACAACACTATACATTACATATAAACATGTCAAAAACACAGACAACATACAATGAAAGATTGACAGTCCACAGCTGTATATAATACATATAAACATGACAAAAACACAGATAACATACAATGAAAGATTGACAGTACACAGCTGTGTATAATACATATAAACATGACAAAACACACAGACACCATACAACCAAAATTTGACATCACACAGCTTGTACTGAATACATCTAAATATAACAAAAACACAAAGATAATATACATTCAAAAGTTGACAGCGTAATTGTATCATAATGGACGACAAGGTTAACAACACAGTACACATATACATTGACTGCCAAGATATTATTGTTATTTTTAGGAAGAAGATTCGACATGAATTTCTGGGTGAAACATGATTATATCATAAAGAATGGCTTAGTTAGCTCTTGTTCAACGATAATCATAAGACAACTCAAAAGAAGAAATTGTTTTAGATGTTGATTTAGTGTTTTACGATGTAAAATTGCTTGAATATTGAATTTGACAGAATCTTATTTTTTACATATTAGTATACTGTTTGATTGAATTTGATTTAGATGTTTTTGTATTCTGTGCATCATGTACAACCACATGTATTAATTATATAGCATGACCTATATTTAATGACTATATTAGAAAAGAGAAATGGAATAATATATTGTATATAAGAGTGAGGCATGGACATTTTATTTGAAATACATATGCAATAAGAAAATAAATCATAAATTAAAATTTTAACAGAAATCGTACACTTTAAAACAGTAAAACGGATATCGACCATTCAACGGAAAGACAATGGACCATATTCTTAAAATGAAAATATTATAAAATTTTATTTTTAAATGTTATTTTCTTCATATTCCATGTGTGGTTATATAGTTCTAGAGCTTAATATAAATATTCATTATTATGATGTCATACTGCACGTGAGGGCCCGGCTTGCTCAATGAGTTAGGTAGTTGCATTACCCTAAAAACTCCTACAATCCTATCACCAATACGGCGCGGGTTCGAGCCCGGCTTTGTAATTTAAAAAAAATGTTCACTCGACTCGCAGCCGCAAGTGATAACGTGTACTAATTGCTTGCTGATGGTCGTTGGTTCTCACCGGGTACTCTGGCTTCTTCTACCACTAAAACTGGTCACCATGATATAGCTGAAATATTGCTGAAAGTGGTGTTATACACCAAAAATCAATCAATCATATTTCATGTGTGCTTTTTTTATAGTTTTGAAGTTTAACATAGTTATTCATTATTATCTTTTCATGCTTGATGTGTGCTTAAATAGTTTTAAGGTTAAATATAAATATTTCATTGTTATGTTTTCATATTTCGCGTGTGCTTATATAGTATAAATTTTAGTTTTATATATGAATCCATTTATATAGGTGGAGCAAAACTAGTACCAAATTTAGCTTTGATTTACCGGTGATTATGCTGATAATTCACCATTTAACCCCTTTGACGATGTAATAACAAGTAGACGAATTGTGTTAAAATAGACATATAGCCTATTGTGCGTAGACAAACTTATTACTTGTGCAACATCAGTCAATTGGGGAGCTGATTTAATAGGAAGTGAAGATAATGATGAAACATGACAGATATATTTAACCATACAATGTTTTATCTTGAAGTATTATTGCATATGTTTAACAATAAAGACAAACAGAACCGAGATCGACCCACTCAAAATATAAATTTAGTACCAAAAACATTATAGGTAAAAGATGGACTCGTGAGTCGCCATAAATCCACTTGAGTATTTCTTATATTCTCCCTGTTGAAATCGTTCGAATTTAAATAATTTCTAATCAAATATAAGGGCTAAGTAAGAGACAAGACTTAGATTAGCCTTGTTTGCTCGCAGTAACTTCGTATTTTCTTTGCGAAGCAATATTTATTAAAAGATACAAACAAAAACATTAATACACATGTAGTACAATTTTACCTAAACAAAAATAACAAAATATGATCTGTGAAAAAATGTGCAGAACTACCAACACGAAGTTACTCTGAACGTCTCAATATTAGTTATTCATGTTCGTGTATCAGCTATGTATAGCTCGGTGACAGCCTGTCCGTATTGCCGCCAACAACTTTCCCGTGCATTTTTGATTTGCAAATCAAACAGACCTTAAATGATTTAACAAACCGGTTTTATTCTATAAAACATTGAACTATAAAGGGAACTCCCCCCATTACCGAAATAGAAATATATTTATGGTGTGCAATTAATGTATGTGTGGGGCATCCTTTTGACAGAATTAATAACAATATTATTTGTTTATCACACTATTAGACTGAATTGTGTAGTGTTGTCGTTTTCTGTTGTTTCTAGAGAAAGCTGTATAACTTTTTAAAATAAATATTTATTTTTTTCTGAAATGATTCCATTCAAGTGTGGGCATTAGTCTTCACTGGGGCGCTGTTGACATGTAGATATACTGGGAGTCATCACATTAATTATCATATAATGGTACAATACTTCAGAGAAAACAGCTGATCAGAATATTATCAGATGGACAACATGATACAAACACGTAACTCTGATTAGCATTCAACCTGTAGCATGTGTCATTTTGATGCTATCAAGTATGTTTCAGATGCCTGTTCAAACATTACCAGCCCATGTCAAAGTTAATTTAATATTAATATTTTATGACAAATTATGTTAGTGCAATAATTTATAAAAAACATGACTTCCCAGAAGAAGAATTTTGTTTTGGTCTTGAGGTTTATCAATATTTTATTTGTGCTGTATGGACTATTGTTCATTGTCTCTTGAAAACAAATATTTAAAAAAAAAAATGGTAGCTACCCCATGAAAATTTAGTTACTTCCAACTTCCGGTAGCTAATTTTCATACGGTCGTGCAATAAAATTAGCTACCTATGAAAATTAGCTACTTGTAGTACAAACTTATAGGATTTATCTCCCTTATCATGTTTACCAACATACAAATTGTGTAGTTTCAATGGAGGGACAACATGAAAAACTGCATGTACATAAATTAAACGGGAACAGAGTTACCGATTGACAAAGAGAGACATATATATCTACACAATATAAAATAAAATAATGATAGATGAAAAACAAGATGTATAGCATATGATTAAGTTACAAACTATCTTTTTTTTCAATTTACCTACGCGATGTATCATGTTCACAGCTATCTAAAATAGATTGATTGACTATTTATGGCAGAATTTAATATTTATTTGATGTTCAAACTATGCAAATTATTCTTTAACTAATCAGATCACATCTGATAATGAAAATTCATTTGTTCCATTTCCGAATTCAAATTTCATGAGAAGACGTATTTGAATTGTATTATGATCATTGTATATATTAATTATTAATCACACTTTTATTATTGCTAACCGTGTTACATTACCCTCTTGAAATAAAGAAATTAACTCTTTACTTAGTTATTGACACTATCTTCTGAAATCAAGAAATAAATAAAATTGTGTTCCATATTTATCTACATGTATATACTATAAATGATAATAAAAAAACAAACGCAAATATCAATTTGCCGACGGCCTGTCGTACATGATAGACGCCGGATATATTCATTCATAATATAGTATTACAATGTACATGTATATATTTGTATATTTATAATTCATTACAATTATGACCTCATTTCTTCAACAACAAAAAATATATGTGATAATATCCATCACAAATAGACAAGCCGTCCAGGAAAAACCGAAGCATGAAACAATGTTTGAAGGCATTATGGAAATATGTGCCTGACGCCAATGACCGAGTCTATTTCGGGATATAAGGTGTCAGACCTCACCTTAAATAGTAAACAAATCATAAATTATATTCAATCACACTTATACAAATTTAAAGTGTTTTCTGTTTGAAAGTGTTTTCTGTTTGCACGGCGGCTAGAAAGTGAAGTACCTAAGCGAGTACACCTAATAACCGGATGACGAAACAACAAATTTTATTGGTCGAATCTAGATATCTAATAACTATTTATAACTACAGTAACGGCAATACAATATTTTCCCGCTATGCTTAAACGAACCGCGAGAAAATATTAATATTGAGCGTTGGAAACTTTATTTATTACAATACTACTGGTAGCTATTAGATTCATTTTTTTGGAATACTAATAAAAAGTGTATTACATCTTCTCTAGATTTTCAAAGACCAATTCGAAACTGAAATTATTTGCACACTCTTGGTAACAATTTCTTATTTGGATTTTGTAAAAATAGAACCCTAAATAATGAATTTTCAACAGAATGTGGAAAATGGCAAAATATAAATTTGTTTATATACATGTACTCAAAATGTCGATTTTTATGTGTCTTCCGAAGGATTGTGAAAGCGCGAAAAGTTAATTGATGTTGTTACGTTATCTAATAATTTAATTTGATTTGAATACTGCACTCTGATTGGATAATCCACCTCGAGAAAATTATGGTTATACTCGATATCCTGGGTTGGTATTGTGACGTCATCAAGGTGTTCATCCGCCAACGACAAATTCAAATAGTGACACAAATAATCGTAATTAAAATCGAGGAATCATTAAATTTTGTTGTAAAAATTAAATTATAAGGAATATTTGAAATTGCTGAACAGGTTATACTTGCATAAACTGGTTTGGGTCAGCTTACGCTTTTCTTCGCGGTTTATTATGCGGAAACTGACCCAAACCAGGTTATATTGTATTACCTGTACAACAATTTCAAACATACCCTAATTGCCTTTTATCTAGACAATGTGTATTCGCTGAGAAACAGACTAGAAATGCTCACCAAAGACTCTCATCGGTAGTGTTGTCATTAGCGTGCTCGACTCGAGTGCGGTAGACCGTGGGTTTGAGTCCCGATGGGGTCAAACCAAAAAGTATCAACTGGTATGTGTTGCTTATAATGCAAATCACGCAGAATTAATAGAGAAAGAGCAAAGACCTGTTGACTCGGAATCAGGACAATGTGTCCAAGTTGAGCGAGATATATATCCGAGGACTGTTGATTCAGTTAGCTAACACGATGAAAAAAAAATAAGCGTGTTGGTCTAGAAAAAGCGGACATGATAATCATCTCATTGCAAATTAACTTGTTCTCGCCATAATATAACTATAAAATTGCTGAGTTGGCGTTAAACAACAAATATGTTATGTACAGTTTTTATATTTCCCTACAATGTAATGTATATTGTGTTTATTCTGCAATGTCTTATAGTTAAGCAAAAACTACTGCAAAATTGTCTACAAAGAGCAGAAACAGGCGTCGTTCTAAACGTTTTAGACGTCCGCGTTTATATTGTAAGTTTCTTGTCGTCGCTCGTCATTCATCACCTGATTCATTAATCAGGTACCAGAAAAACTATATCTTGGTCAAAATCTTTAGCAACATGTGATGAAAGAACAAATATCATCTTACAAGTCTTTTATAAAACAAAATTATGCTGAACCTACTTTTAAATCACCCTGACCAAAACATCAGCAATCATTTTAAAACCAAGAGCTGTTATATATAAAAGCCGTAGGTACAGACAAAACACGTGTCACACCAATGAGGAGCGACGGACAGATCACAGGTGACACAAAGCAAAAATCCAACATCCCCAACAGTGTCAGTCCGTATTCACCGTGGAATCACAAGACAACATCTCAGACTGCACCAAATCCATCACCATCAACACAACAGTCCCAATATCTCTATCAGGTGTAAAAAAAACTCCTACATAACACAATACCCGTAAATCCTGTGTTCCCAAAACGAATAAATTATTTTGCTTTCCAATCTTTAGATTTTGAGCTGCCTGATGAAGGTTATTCCAGAAACGTTCATGTGCACTAAAAAAATGTTTATGACCTCTTTTTAGCAATGTAGCTATCCGAATGTTTTCTTAGAAAACAAGATACACTCATTGTTTAATATGATATATACAAAATATATGCAAAATTTCCAGGTAAAGTAACTACATGTATCACTTATGAAAAGTATGTGTACAGAACGATAAATGGTGTATTCATGTTGGTTTTTGTTTTTTTTTTATATACATTTTTTTGCCATTTGTTTGTTTTGTTTTGCTTTGTATTTGTTTATTTTTGGAAAATCATCATTTTAAAGATACTCATGTTTTTCGATTATTTACATTGTGTTCAATGAGCCATGAACGCATTTGTTAAAGTGTTATTCAAACCTACGACCTATGTAAAGCATGCGATCAGTCATCCGTTGATTACAAATCAGTACAGTACGTCTATCGTGAAACCTACTCACCGAACTAGACAGGGAACCAAGGCCGGCAGAAATGGGTTTCGTCCGATTAGAACGGTCGTTAGTGTCCAAAGGAAAATCAAGCAGCAACATCACTTAGGTGTGAATAGTTCAATCTAGTTTGTATCACATTATCAAATAATACAGATGAATATCGTATTCTTCCAATTATAAGACCTCGATTGATTATTGAAAATCAAACATTAAAATCTACTCTTTCCAACTTATCAATACTACCGGTTGCATCGATAAAAAAACGAGAAAACAAGGTGTCTCTCGTTTCATTGAATCCCCGATAGGTTAAGAATAAATTTACCTCTATAAACGACTTTATTCTCTCCAACAACGTTGATATTCTCGCTCTCACTGAAACCTGGCTGGGTACAGCAGTAGACAAAGGTGTAATATCAGAATTGACTCCTTGTGGATCATGTATCAAATTCCAAGATCTGGTAAAAAAGGATGTGGGGTTGCGGTCCTTTACAACACTGCTTTGAATGTGAAACTAGTTAAACTTGATAAATCAATAACTACTTTCGAACTGGTCCATTGTGATGTAAGTGCTCAAAATCACCGTTTTCAACTTTATGTAATTTACCGTCCTCCACCATCCAAGTCCAACAATATTAAAACTTCAACATTTTTCACTGAATGGTCAGAATTTCTTGACCAAATTACAGTCAATAATGACGATATTGTTATAACTGGCGATTTGAACTTTCATCTGGAAAATCCGAGTAATTGTGATGCAAGAACAGTTCTCGAAACATTGACAGAACACGTACTAGTACAACATATTCGAAGGGCGACACATGTTTGTGGGCATATACTTGATGTATGTACAACAAGAGAGGACAGTTTAATCTTGTTTGAAACACGCTTGTTCAAGATCCAAATATTCGTGATAAAAAAGGAAATCCATCGGGCGATCACTTTGCACTTATGACCAAAATCAATGTTTCAAAACCACCGAAAGAGCGAAAAACAATTACTTACCGAAAGTACCGTGACATGGACATATCTGATTTAACTGATGACTTACGAAACATATCAAATCCTGAGACCAACCAAGAGTCAGTTGAACAATTGGTAAAAATCTACAACTCTCAACTTGAATTAGTAATCGACAAACACGCTCCAATTCAGTCTAAGACAATAACAATTAGACCTAATACTGAGTGGTATACCGACGAGCTGCGAAATTCTAAAAGGGAATGTCGGAGGGCGGAGCGCAAAATGCGAAAAACCAAATTGATTATTCATCAGCAATTGTACAAAGCAAAATGCATTCAGACTGACAAACAGCTTCTGAAATGTAAGCGGGACTATTATTCCAACAAAATGGCCGAGATCAGTAGCAATCGGAAACAATTACACAGAATAACTAGTGATCTAATAGGAAACAAGCGTGAAGTGGTTCTGTCGTCGTATCAGAATGAAAAGGATTTATCAAACAGATTTTGTGAATTCTTGCTTGGCAAAATTGACACTATTCGTAGTGATTTATGTGCATTGATTGGCGAAATGTCGGGAATAAGGGATTTGTTATCAGCTGATCACGAATTCGAGGGTGAGTATTTACAGCAACACTAGACGAAGTGAGAAAAATTATTTTGAAAGCGCCATCTAAATCTTGCGAACTAGACCCCTTGCCGACACACCTTCTCAAACAGTGCTTAGATACTCTAGCACCTGTAATTACGAGGCTAGTGAACATGTCGGTGGCTGAATTGAGCGTACCTTCAACTTTAAAAAAAAGTAGTTGTGAGGCCATTACTAAAGAAACCAAGCCTCGACAAAGAAGTTCTAAAAAATTACCGCCCGGTGTCAAACTTGCCATTTATATCCAAAGTTGTCGCGAGAGTTATCGCCACAAGAATTGAATGTCATATTATGTTGAACTCTTTACACGACGATATGCAGTCAGCCTATCGCACCGGTCATTCAACTGAAACAGCACTGCTCTGTATTATTCATGACATTACCTATGCACTAGACAATAACGCTTGTGTAATCTTGCTGATGTTGGATCTCTCATCAGCGCTTGACGTCATCGATCACGACATTCTTGATATGGCATACCACTGCTATGCAGATGATACTCAAATTTACCAAGTCATCAAACCATTAGATAACTGGGATGACATTTCCGATCGTCTGGAGGCTTGTTTATTTGATATTAAATCTTGGATGTGTACGAATATGTTAAAGTTGAACCAGGATAAGACCGAATTGATCGTTTTCGCTCCAAAACACAAAGCCAAAAGTCTTACTAAGTTACAATTTAATTTCGATGGAACTATACTTAGTGAATCGTCCTGTGTTCGAAATCTAGGATTTTTTTTTCGACCAAACCCTCAGTATGGAGCAACATGCCTCTGCAATTACCAAATACCGTTTTCATCAGATTCGGAACATAGGAAGGATTCGATCCTATATAACGGTGGACGCTTGCAAAACTTTAGTATGCTCTCTTGTAATGTCCCGAATGGATTATGGTAATGCATTAATGTATGGTGTGAACGCCTCAATTGTATCCAAACTTCAGCATGTTCAGAACACTGCTGCAAGGCTAGTAACTCGCAAAAAGAAATATGAACATATAACTCCCACACTTGCGGCTCTTCACTGGTTACCATTTAAATTCCGATGCCAGTATAAATTGTTACTGTACGCATTCAAAGCCTTGCATGGACTTACTCCTTCTTATCTGGGGAACACATACATTTTTACAAACCGGCGCGATCCTTGCGATCTCAAAGTGCTGCGTTAATTGAAAGGCCAAGAAACGCACGAACTAAAACATATTGTGAGCGGAGGTTTGATGTGGCGGCCGGGACTCTGTGTAATAGCCTCCCAGCAAGTCTTCGAAATATACAATCTCTTGGGGCATTTAATAAGGGACTAAAGGCTCATTTATTCAAAATCACTTTGTGAAATCAGTATAGATTTAGATATGTGATTGACTGTTTTAACTGGTGCTGTTCTGCTACAATATTGTTTTATATTTTTGATTTTAATTATTTTTTAGTCCTTACTGTGATTCATTGTCTTTGCGTAATATAATTTATTACTTTTTAGTTACATTCACTGATTTCGATAGCTAAGTTTATTATTATTCAATTTGTTGTCCATTTTTATACCTTTATTTTAATTAATATTTTTAGATATGTTTTCCCTAATTCTCTTATAATATGCAATTTTTTTCTTTTTGGTTCAGTTTGGTTAAGCTTTTTGATTCTTAAAGTTTTTATACCGGTATTTTATTTGATTTAATTGGGCATGCTTTTAATTGTATTGTTCTTACTTCACTTATTTTTCTTATTTATGTACAAATTTGTGTATATTTAAAACATATAAAGCGCTCAGAGTAATTGTATTGTTATATAATGCGCTATAAAAATGCCTTGTAATAATAATAATAATAATAAATAATTACTATCTAATTTTATTTCGTTTTTTTTTTCTGTTTTGACGATATAATTTCAGAAGGGCCTACACATTTATGCATCTTGGAATAAAGTAGTACTTTAGGAGTATTCCCACAGAATAGTCCATGTGTTCAGTATTTTACTCTAGATTTATAATTTGTAAATTTAAAGCAAAAACCACCATTTCAGCTCAAGATATATTTAGTAGTATTAGCGCCTGCATCCTAATTTCGTATGTATTTCTATTCTTTATCAATACAAATTTAGAGGTTTGCGTTTGTATTGAAGCAGGGCTTTGATGGGAGAGAGGCTTAACGAGCTGCATACACCTCATTTATCTTTCACTGCACTGGTCATCACTTGGATGATGTACTGAACCTTTTGGAAAGTAGATTGTCAGACGCTGGTACAACATATGAAAATGTCTGTAATGACATTGAATATAGCTCAAAAAATATTTTGCATCATAGTGGTATGTTTTGTAAGTACAGATAGTTTTATTATGCATACTTGTCAATTTAATAATTAAACAGCAACCATACATAATTATATCTTACACACAAAGTGTCTAAACACAAGTTATTTCTTAACGATTTTATTGGGAAAACTCAGACCAGTATGGTGGAACATTAACATACATATAATATAATACAATATATAAACTAGATGCTCTGTGGGCTGAGCCTCTGTCGCTCAACTTTCATTCTTCTTTCAGAAAGCTTAATAGAGAACCTTCCATATATGATTCGCACTAAATTTCGCTTCATTTGGCAAAGCAGTTTCAGATAATAAGATTTTGAGAAATCGACCAATCTGAAACAAGAATTGCCTGTGGCGGACATGTTTGTTAAGGGATCGGGACTAAATGAGCAATATTTATAGAGGGTCTATTTTTTTCATGGATAACACTTTAAACAGATGTGAGGAAGCTTATTTCCATGGAAAATTTCACGACTCCTATTCCATTGAATGACGAAAGGTCAGGTGGCTAATTTTCATGGACCATGCAATGACGGAATGTGAGGTTACTAATTATCATGGCCAAGCTTCCGATGCTTATGCTTATTCTTGAATGGTTCAAGTTAGTTTATTTTCATGGATAGCACTTTGAAACCTGTGTCATACATTGAACAGAAGTGAGGTAGGTTATTTTCATGGAAAACTTCATGACTCATATTCCATGCAATGCAGAAAGGTCAGGTAGCTAATTTCCATGGGCCATGCAGTGAAGGGATGCGAGTTAGCTAATTTTCATGGACAATCTTCTGATGCTTATGTTTATGTTTGAATGGTCGAAAGTAGTTTATGTTCATGAAACTTGTGTCATATATTGAACAGATGAAAGGTAACTTATTTTCATGGAAACTATCATGACTCCTATCCCATGCAATGAAGGAATGTCAGGTAATTAATTTTCAAGGGCATGCTTCTGATGCGTATGCCTATGAAAAATGTTGCATGGTATGTCATTTTAATGGATAACACTTTGAAATATGTGTCATACATTGAACAGATGCAAGGTAGCTTATTTTCAGGTAAAAGGTCATGACTCCATGCAATGAAGGAATGTCAGGTAGGTAATTTTAATGGGAAAGCTTCTGATGCTTATGTTTGAATGGTGTAAGATAGTTTATTTTCATGGATAACACTTTAAAACATATGCCATACACTGTACAGATGCAAGGTAGGTTGCATCTCTCCAGTGTATGACACTCGTAATTAGCATAATTTTTCATTGCATGGAATAGAAGTCATGGAAAACTTCATGACTTCTATCCCATGCAATGAACAAATTATGCTCACTATGAGTCAACTAATCTGTCCCTTTATTCTTTTACGCCATGTGCCAATATAAATTTCATAGTCTTTGATTTGATCAAATCGTTGATCGAAACCACGATCTACCGCACATGATGCGAGTATTCTTAACTATTTAACCACATGAGCGTTATTGCTTGTTATAACTAAGCGTCTTATTTCTTTGGAATAGATATATACATTTTGTATATGCAAAACGGAAAATGCATTATCTATTATTAGACTTGAATTTATTTATATTTTATATCGAAATAACTGATTTTCATCCAGCTTTTGCCCCATGTAAATGAATAGGATATTGCTATATCCCTTTCTGTGATAAATCTATCTATTTAAAATATATCTCCTCGCCTACATTCATCCCCTTTTTTTTCGTTCAAAAATCATAATTATCAAAAATCTATCCAAACTTGGTAAAAGGGGAATAACTGGAATAGTATTTTTAATGTATTATTAAGGTAGCAAATTTCATGGCTATCATTTGGAACAACTTTGTGGTTTAGGAAAGTTCGTTCCGAAAGTAAAGAAAATAGCTAATTTTTACTGTAGCTAATAATTATAGGACACCAGTTTAAAATAAAACTTACCAACACGATATAGCTGGGATAGTGTTGACGGTAGCGTTAATTACCAGTATATGTTGGAAAACATTAATTTTCTAATTCACAAAAATACAATTATTATCAATATATCATCACCTAGATGACCATATTTTGTTCGCTATGGTTTGGATCGGACCCAATCTTTATTTTTCCGATTTTATTAACTTACCTGTTATACTTGTATGCTATCATGGCTTCATATTCATACTTTGCTTGGTGTTGTGATATACTGTGGTGGTAATGTGCGAAACTCGAAATTGAAGCAGTTTCAAACACTGACTCGCATATGACTTGTTATCTGACAGTCATATTTCATTCACACCAGAAGAGCATTTCCTTCTCACTAAGCCAAGTCTTGTCTTCTTTTAACTAATCCAATGAAGAGAGCTGAAGCAGTCTGGTCACCGAGTTTCATATAATTATCATCACACTACATCACACCACAGCTAACACAGTTTGAATATGCAGCCACGATAATATGCAAATGCAACGTCAAATTATGAGAATTCTGAATAATAAAGATTGTCCCAGATCTCAACCCTTGTGCATTAAATTTGAAATAAATATAATTCGATAATGAAATGCATCAAAATCTAAAATATAAAGTTAATCTAAAATTAGTGCATATCATCACCAAAGTTGTGAGTTCGTGCACCGTTCATAGCGATGTATGCTTGATGCAATATAATGGGATAAAGGTGGGTGCTTTTCGTTGGGTACTCTGGTTTCCTCCATCAATAAAATTGATCACCACGATGTAGCTGAAATATTGTTGAAAGTGGCGCTAGAAACCATAAATCAAACAACCGATTTTTATAAATTGCCTATTATACTTATATATTATCATGGCTGTGTCTCCAAACTTTGTCAGCAGTTTTGATGTAGTGTGTTAGTAATGTTTGAAACTCAAAATTGAAGACTGCTTCATATCTCTTTCTAGGATTACTGAGGAAATGGGGAAAACTTATGATTCTCTGGCGTTCATGAAATATGAATATGGTTTGCAACACTCCAAATGTATGGCCATTGTCAGACTCGCCTGGGACTTGTGATCTTCTTGTCATATGTGATGCTCGCCATATAATCCCAAGCCTTTCTCCAAACCATGTTCTGTCTACTTTCATTAATTCGAGAAATATATCTTAATCAGCTTATACAATTACTTCTCTATTTATAGGTACATTACATCAAGTGAATGAACATTCATAGGCACATACCTTTGATCTTACTATTGTTAGGTCTGTTTATCCGTTACCGTATAACCATAATAGTATTGATGTATTATATGTACAGGTCATTCATAAACAAGTGGTAGGTGAGCTAGTTGTTTGGGTCAAACCTCATCTCTTAGTGACATCATAGGTCATGCAAGTGTTTTCAAATGTGAATAAAAATGCTAACTCTCCCATATACTAGTAACAGGGCGAACAGAGAACATAGAATCCGCATACACAAATTAAATGATTGTATCATGGAGAGGGTGGACCTGCTATTCGTTTTTACTACTAAACATTTAAGACGGTGGATTTTGTCAAATTATGATGTTCCCGTGAGTTAAATAAGTTCAGGTAAATTAAAGTTATGTCTCTGTTAATTGGGAAATAGTAAAAACAAATCTATTTAGAGCTGTTGATGAAAATGTGTGCAAAATACTTTTAAAATAATTCACTAACATGAAATTGTATTTAATGCAGAAAGTTTATCACTTCCTCGCTTCATTTTCAATAGATCATATAACATGCTCAACCATGTAGTACAATGTCATGTTATCAATATGATCTATAAGCTTGTATTACTTAATATTATTGCCAATCATAATATTACAACTAAATGTTACATGTAGCAACTGAACCTTTTGTTTTTGACAATACATCAGCATATAACGACATCGTGTATAGGATGATATAAGTGATGACATGTCGGTTTCTAATGTCCTTCCATCCATATAGCAAGTAATCTGATTATTGTCTGTTACATACAGAATATTAGGCATTTTGTTTTTGGGACTGACTTTATCACGGGGTATACCAGGTGAGCCGGAACGGCGAGCCTGATATACCCCGTGATAAAGTCAGTCCCAAAAAAAAATGCCTAATATTCTGTTTATCGGTAATTTATAATTAACTTTCAAAAAAATAATCAAATGAATCCTTTAAAACGATATTGTGATGGGATTATTTTTTTGCGGATCGATCTTGTTTTTTAAATGTGATTCGGTTCTGGCGCGCGAGGTTCATTCAAAAACTAGTTAACGAGGCGGCAAGATGTGTTTTTTTACTATTTGACGTGTGTTATACATTATGATGGTTTTCTTGGAATTAAGTGTGTTTTGGAAATTATAATGTTCGAATATGCTACCGGTAAGTAATTTTTGTCATAAAAACTTGTGCTAAAACCGTATCGAATACGTTTCACTGAAATATTCTGAATGTAGGTCAAATCAATAAACATCCATAATAATCCCACTCGGAAGGCATTTAGATTTTATGTCATTAATACTAATTTTAGAAAGTTAATTAAAGACACCGACACAAAGTCTTTCTTTTTACTAAGAATGGCAGATATGCATGTATAAATATATATAGACGAATTTAGATGTATCGACGATATGATTCACAGATTGGGGGGGCTTATGAAATTATGTATATATTTGCATATCAAGAATACAGAATTTTTAGTTGAGTCTCCCTGTTACTGATCAGTGCTATGTTGTATTAATTGTTAGCCCTTTTATGAAATTGGATTGATTTCAATTTTAAATCATCACTATATTTTGCAGTGTTTTATATAACAAACAAACAAACAAAACAATATGTATCGTATAAGCATAATGAAGTTCAATCTTTACAAAGTAGTTATTTCTTGGTTTTCTATCATTTTGGTCTTGAGGGATGTTGATTATTGAAATAATATGACCAAACGTTAAATGTTTTGTTTACGATAGTAACGAAAATGACATTGACCTTTTCCCGTATTGATTTTGATGACGCAACCAATCTTGTTTTTTTTAAACAAGCATATTCATGCGCGGTAGTTGACGCATGCCTAATTGTGGACTGACCTAATAATTTTGATATCACGTCCAGTACGTTGAGATAAGCTTTATCAATCGACACACTTCAAAGGAAAACTACACAAATTGCCGATAAATCTATATCATATTTTATTATTTTAGTCGTTGTCTATCTCTATTTTTATCTTTTACTTATCTGACTTTTTATGTTTATTTTTATTTGTTTATGCTGCTTTAATATAGAATGATGGAGAAGGCTTTCTAATCGACAGAATAATTCAGCTTAGTATGTGAATTATACTTGTATGACCTCATCATTGCAGTATGAAGGGACTCTCGGATCAA
>MJUT01030136.1:71992-83480 GCA_002080005.1 Gigantidas platifrons | reverse complement strand
TTTATCTTCATAGGGGCATCACTCAGTGTGAAAGCTATGGATTACACATTCTTTGGTAAAACTTCTCATGCAAAGCTCAATCCCTTGAGTCTGCCTGAGGAAAGTTGCTTTAATCTTGTATTCATTGGATGGTCTTGAGAGCACTGTTAGTTGTTGGACTGTATCATGGCCTTGCATTCCCTTCTCTAACATAATGGTGGTATGTTTGTAATTTTTTCCACACTTTGTATTGGTGTTGACTTCATAGCACCTGTGATGATTCCTAGTGCCTGGTTCTGAACTTTGTCCAAAGTCTGTTGGTGAGTCGTGACTGCTGTCACACACGAGCTAGATCCATATTCATATGTGAGCGACATTTTATAAACAAAAGGTATTTATTCATCCATCTCACAACTATCTGTTGTCCCTCTTTATAGGGGATGTACCTATCGCGGATAAACTGGGTCCTGTTATATGAAGAGTTTGAAGTTATCATAGAGGTCATCAGAATCCGCAAATCTGAGATGGACAGACAACACAATGACCAAGAGAAAAAGGACAAAAGAACAAACAACGATATACAAAACATGCACATCAAACTAAAGTTCGAGTAACACGAAGCCAACTTAAACTTGGGATGAATGCAGGTGTTCCGGAAGGATAAACAGTTCCTGCTACACCAGTGGCATCTGTCGTTTTACTCTAGATATAAACCCGTTGATAAGTCATTGATAATTAAAAGACATGATAGTGTTTACGACAAGTGGAATATATTGGCGGCCATTTGTGACACAGATATTCCATAACGGTCAACACAGTAAACACTGAGTTTCCCCCAGGGAAACCTTTTTATTGTAACATAAATACTAATTTTTCCTTTGATTTTTTATGCAGTAATCACCTTAAAAATAGTTAACTTTTACAAACCATGGTCTAACATGACAATTATGGAATAACATCAAGATCTTTATGCTATTCCATGATTTTGTGGACCTGGAGGAAAGCACCCAATATTAATTTCTGTTACAAACCATATATACCACGGATCTTACTCGTGAACTTATTTAAACCAACTCATCCTTCAGATTCGTTGGTTTAAATCAATTAATTCGTAAGATCCATGGTATATATAATACAAATGTATTACTAGTCGTAGATTTTGAATATCAAAATAAGACCATGAGTGACCGAAGTACGCATAAGTATTATACGAGTGGGTGAAACTTGTCCCGTCCAAGAGTTTAAGCATTAATGCGTATTCGGTCACGAGGGGTCCTTTTTCTGATATTCAAAATGTATGATTTAGCTATAATGTTTATTATATAGACTTTCAAAATTTCTGATATATTATTTTTGTTATTTGTATATTTCATTCCACGCGTGTGAATCTACGAGCAATGATACTAAGGGGTTCAATTGGAAGTGTCTGCCATCTTGTAAATGTGAAATCCTACATGTCATAATTACAACAATGCACAAAAATAATTAAAATGCTTACCTTGAAAACTGTTTTTAGTTAAATTTGACCAAAATTTAAGCGTGCACTAAGCCAAATAACATCTAATCTTTACGTTTCAAACTGGAAGTCTTCATGTGATGTCAATGACGTCATTTTGGTTATGTGCCAAAATCGTGAATGACGTTTCGCGGTTTTTTTCAGCTTACAATCGTATGTGTATTCACTGTCGCACAACAAGGGAGGTAACCACCACACTCATAGTTGCGTAAAAGTAGTTCGGCGGGAAAAAAAATTATATTTCACATGTTAAATTCCGGAATTTATTTCAATGATAAATCCCCATAATTCACACCTATCTATATAATAACTATTAAATATATGTGTTTACTTTGTACGTGAACATTTACCACAAAACAGCATGCCATGAGGAAATATGTATACACTGAGCTTCCCTCGTGGATACCTATTTAATATATTATGTTTACTTTGTACGTCAACATTTACCATAGAGCACATCATGAGGAAACGACATGAAGGGACCGACCATTTAACTTGCAGGGGGGAGGGGGGAGGTTATGGGGGGTTTTTTTCGTTCAGAATTTTTTTTTCGGACAACACGAGAGTTAGAATATTTATTTTTTTGTTGCGCCAAGCACGAAATTTCATTTTACATAATTTAGCATTAGGTTATATGATAAAAATTCTGAATCAGATTATTTTTTGTTCCCTCCACCAAAATCAGAATATTTTTTTCAGCAACATTGGCAATCAGAATATTTTTTTAGGAAAAACCATAACTCCCCCTCCCCATCTTTTCAAGTTAAATGGTAGGCTGATCTATTTTTTTTTAATATCAACGTTATCTTCTAGACATGCGCATCTAAATAAACAGACAATCTCAACCAAATAAAACCAATATTATAAAGAAAAATATCTCCTAAGTGTTTCCTTTCTACTGCCCGATAAATTGTAACTGTCGAACAATCTGAACTTACACACATCAAAATTAATTCTTTGATTACACGACATGTATGTTATTGTTGTCTGTTTTTGACTTATTTATTTGTCTTTCCAATATTTTGACTTTTGAGGATACACGATGAACGTTATTCCTGAAACTTGTCGTCCGCACTACATTATTATACGACCGTCTCGAGACGGGCCGTGCTATGTGATTGGGAATGGCGGGCGGGCAGGCGGATTGCGGCGGGTGGGCGGGCGTACGTCCACACAGGTTTCCGCACAATAACTTTAGTCCTGTGTATCGGATCTTTACCAAATTTGGCCACTTGATTCCCCTGTGGAAGGGGAAGAACTCTGTTTATTTTGGGTTCATTATGTAAAAGTTCAAGTTCAACGTTGCTATAAATATAATTTTTGACAACAGGGTCGTTTCCACATGATAACTTTAGTTCTGTATATTGAATCTTTACCAAGCTTAACAACATGATTGCCCTCTAGAACGAGAAGAACCCTATTTAATTTGGGGTCATTAGGTGACATGATTAGTTGTTTGACTGAATTACCTTTATACCGTTTGATAATTTATATAGACAGGTGTGTTTTGTGATGCACACATTTCTTGTTATTATTGTTGTCGATTTTGTCCACTTTTTAAATTCCATGCTCACTGTCACTTCTTATATTAAAGTACATAGGGACGGGGAATGGATCGACTCTCAGCTATAAAAATGTATGATTGGGTCCTATTCATTTTTATGTCATATTCATACATAGTGTTGTTATTTAATGCACTACGAGGAACATTGCATGTTATATCATAGATGCCTGCTTGCACAAGACAACCACGCTTACTGTGTTATTCATAGTGTTAGCTCAAAGACACAACAGTCCACGGGCAGACATATCGGAAATATCACCCTTGATACAACCAATCAGTTTTTGATCTTACTTATTAATACTGCATGTTTAAATAGCGACAGAAAAGCATTATCAATTTTATAACCTTGTTTCCCGATTGGGGATTGAACCCATGATTCGCCACGTGCACACATTAAGAGAGCATGCGAGATATACTCATTTCACGCTCGAAGTGGTGAAATGATTTATTAACTCTTGAGATGCTAACAATATGCCGCTAATAAGTTTGACAAGTTATTTTAGGCTTTTGATTTTGGTGTTTAACGCCACTTTTATTAATATTTCAACAATATATATATCGTGGCGGTCAGTTTTATTGGTGGAGCAAACCGGAGTACAAGGAGAAAACCACCGATCTGCCACAAATCACCGACAAGTTTTCTCACATAATGTTGCACCGGGTACACCTCTCTTAAGCGGAATTCGAACTCACAACATTAGTATTGATAGGCACTTATTGCATAGGTAGTCATAAATCCAGCTACCATGTGATCATGTCCACGACTGTCCCGTAATGTTGTGTATATTTCAATAACACTGAAAGAAAACGTGTATCAAATACAACTCGCCTGAAGTTAATTTTAAGTTGTATATGATATGTATCTTATTAAGAGATAATTATAATTGTTGTATTTATCGCTACTTTGGATTAAAATCAAGAAACTAAAATGTAGCATTAATTCGGAATAACATGTCAAAGAAATCCTCATAACAATATGGAAAATAAGTTCATGTATTGCACAATAATATGTGTTACGTCCCCGAATAACTCTTTAAAATACAGGTAATAGTCATTCCCTGCCTTTAAGAATATATTTAAATGTTATTTATTGGATTGCCAATTAACTATAATTAGTAACGCCCTGGTTCTCACAAAGTGTTCGCAAACCTTTCCATTATCAGCAATATTATAGAATAAATGTAAAGTTTTGGCAAATTCCATTACTGATAGACAATCATTATGTGCTTGACCAATTGTATTCTCGTATATATTTAGCGAATAGAGTATAGCATATGAAAATCCGAAATATGTTGTATGTATCCCACATGGCAAAAGACCAAGTGCTTTACGTTCGTCGATTATTATCGTTACTTTTTTTCTTCTTTTTTTATAGATACACTTTAGTACATGTATTTTAACTTTTCCTACATGTGGAGGTATCGCACAGACCTAAAAAGGGGGAAATTAAGTACATCTCTTTCTCTTCCTAAGTGAACTGTTTTCGCATAGCGTTGTCTGGTGAGGAATATTGCCCGAGACAACGACGAGAGCAGTATATCACGCCAGACAAGACTATGCGAAAAATGTTCCCGAGGGAGAAGACAATAATATATTTAGTACATAACATCTCATGCTGAACGTAAGCGAATAAAACAAAGGTAGGTAAATTCGCGTGTGCTTATATTGCCAAACCTCGCCATATTGTCAGCTAACGATAGTGAAACTAAGGCGCCGTCTGTTTGAACGGATGTAGATCTTGTCGAAAATATATAAACATGACGTAGTATAGTGCCCGCGGGTAATCGTTTCAAATTGGTACATTGTTCGTAGCTAGGTATACCGTTACCAAAATTAAGCATAAACTGTTAAAAATTAGGTAACGCTAATCACCCAATCAAAATAAAGCATTTTCATATGTTATATACTGCTTATTTAAATACACTGCGGGTGTATTGGTTAGCGTGCTCGCCTCCAGTGTTATAGATCATGGATTTGAGTCCCGATTGGGTCAAATCAAAGACTATGAAATTGGTATGTGTTGCTTCTCCGCTAAGCACGCATTATTAGGGAGAAAGAGCAAAGATCAGGTGGCTCGGAACCAGGATAATGTGATCGAGTGGTGTGACATGATTACATGTATATCCACGGAGTGTTGTTTCAGTGAGATAGCACTATAAAAATCCAACCTTAGCGTATTCGTCTATTACAAAGCGAACCTCATCATCATCTCCTTGAAAAATAGCTTGTTACCGCCATGATATACATGAAGCTGACACATTGCTGAGTGTGCGTTAAACAGTAATCACTCACTCACTATAAACAATAGTGTGTGCTACTTTTACCAACATAAATATGTAGAACAACATCCTCCTCGTATCTTATGTTAAATGACAGAAACCTAAAAATTATTTACAATGTCTACAAATAAAGTTGCTTATTTTCTTTAAAACATACATGTACATTTTAGCAGGATATTATCATACAAATATTTCTTGCGGAGATTTATATCACCAGCGTTCCTTGTAAACTACGTCAAAGGAAGACGACAGATTTGAAAGTTTTTGCATGATTGTCTTATGTATTTTTTTCATTAAAAAAGTCTATGTCAAGAAAAAATTCGCCATTTTTTATGTTTGTATTACATCAATAAGTTAGCTGCATACTATTGTCTTCTTGTCTGATATATAAACTGATATATTTTAATTCGCACAGACGTAATTGACGAAAATTATAAACATCATTCCTAAGAAAATTCATGTATCCATACAGGACCGTATGTGTCTCATGCTAACAGACGGCTACTGTTATTCTACTTTTTAAAAGCTTGTTCACTTGATATGATTCTGAAACACCCTCCCTTGGTGTCATTTGTAGTGTTGCAACTAAATTATGATTATTATTATTTTTAGGAATCTTCTTAAAAAATATATTTTAGAAGATTCCTAATATTGAAACTAATAATAATAATAATTTAGTTGAAGTAGATAAGTCAAAACTGCCATCAAATAATAAAATATCAATAATTTAATTGCATCACCATGTAGTTATCCATGTATAACTGTAAGCATGAAGGTTAGTATATTTTTGTCATTACATGCATTTTCATTACTGACTTCTACTTCAAAATACACGATAAGTAAGATTTTTCAAATAATTCATGGAAGATGGAAGCCATCCTTTGTATAACGTTTTAACATGGGTAACAATATTTTCGTTGTATTTTATCACTTGCTGTTGCTGGGGATAAAATATTTGCAGAAATAATATTACCCATGTATTGACGAAAACTGGATGCAAACTATGGCTTGCATGAATTATTTAATAGTTGTTGATTGTTGCTTATTATTATTATTTACAGGTCCATGATTGGTGAAATAAAATACTTGAAATTTGATTTTAATTGATAAATTTGTATTTACATTGTACCCGCTCTAATTCAGAAAGAAGAAGGTAAATACAAGTATATGAATGTGCATGAGAATAAGCCCCGGACCATCACTGTTATATATATATATGTAACTACCATACATCACAACCACTGCGGTCTATGTACAGTGCATTGCCGCAAAATGTAAAAAGAATGCGAATATTGCTTATCCTATCTTGTTTAATAATAAAGATATAAATAATGAATAGACAAATAAATTTAAAAAAAAATAACAAATCGGCAAAATAGTACTGATATCCAATCAGAAAATCGACGAAACATACGCACAATGGATATTGCTAACAAACATACATGAGCTCCCCATCACCCTCCTGACTTAAAACTTACATGTCAATAATAAGTGGTAAAGTGAAGCTATTTCTAAGGGCTTATAAATTCCCTTTTAAGAATTGTTGTTGGGTTTTTTTCTAATGGCAATATATTTTTGTCCCAGTTCTAAAAAGGAAAGATGTCTACAATTTCTTTGGAAATAATTCATTATTATACCATAACTAGTACTATTAAGAGTGTCTTTTCACAATTAAATAAATAAAATAGCATCACTATTTTAAGCGCCTATAATTGTTGCATGTTCTTGAACTTCACACGGCATCGTCAATTTTAGGCGAGTGTCAGGTCAGATAATGAATCAAACACATAAATGAAAGCACTTCGAGACGAGGAACATGTAAATATAATATATAATGATCATTTCTTTATGACAGTCTACAAAAGGAATGGTTCAAGTACAAGCATGTCATAAGAAGGAAAAGACCAAATTTATATCAAAAGAGAAAGAATAGCTCCTAAAATATGCATGTAACCTCGCATCAGTAGTAAATAATCCAATCAAATTGTGACTATATGGTAGCATGTTAACAGGTACATTCATACCTTCTGGTATAACCAGAGTTATAATGACAATGCCCACAAGTGGAAAGATATATAGTCTCGTAATGGTAGAAAAATTACAGAACTCCTTATACAATTACATGTGTTAAGTCCCTGAATAACTATTCAAAATAAACGTAACTAATATGGGGACCCTCACGGTTTACAGTAGGTCCTGAGGCAACGTTCCCGGGGGATCAAGGGTTATAAAACAGAAAGGGTGACGTTTTTGATCATTTTGGAAGTGCTTTTGAAAATGAAATTCACATTATTGTGTTCCTTTTTGACAATACCACTACGGACAAACTAAAACTGTAATGTTATTGACTACACAGACATATCTCTCACGGACGGACGGATGATCACGTTACTGTATACCCTTCGAAACTTTACTGCCGAGAGGGATAACAATATACATGTATGTTAGAGGTTACCTTCTCCACTTGTATTCATCATGAATTATGCATTGTTTTTCACTTGTATAAGTTTATGAAAAGTCATGGTGGAAGAAACTGGAAAGATTCATATCCAGAAATTGATGGTACTTTCCTCATAAATATTCATCATATTTTAATTAGATTTTGATCACGTGACTGCAGTTTCAAGCTTGATGGATCGTTTATTAGCTTTTGCAAAAAATAGCATACTGTACGGAAATTCAATGTGTCCGTCAATGATTCGAAAATTAAGCAAAGTTTTTCGTCTGCCAAAATTCAAATATTGTTGTTTTGTAATGATTTTAGACATGTCTTTGATATCGCGATCATGCAAAAATGATCATATTATATTTAATGTGGGAACCCCGAGCTTAGAAGCTAGAAATATAAGGTAAGTCAATATAATTACATATATTATGGAGGAATCTAAATTAATTTCAGAAAATATGTCGCCAAATGTCATTCATTGTTAATTTTTGTCTCACACGCAATCAGTTTCATGTATTTCAGACATTTTTACATAGACTCTTAAGGCCAAATAAGGGTTCGTCGCCTCGGATATTCATTTAGCCCAGTAACCTCGAATATTGCATTGCTTCCATTAATCTTTATTTCATTTAATTCAGCTTGATTCAATGAATCATTTTCAAGTTCAGAAAATGACACACATGCAATTATCAATGATATCGTCTACTAGTATATAGATCATATGAAAATTGCAGACGTCCCGGCTTCGCCATCTTAGATATGCAAATGATCAAAATACCATCATTTCTGCCTATTTGGCGGAATGTCTCTTTCATAGTTGTTGCTTGCTCACTGTGTAGCATCACCACCGGATATAGGTACCCCGTGAAGTCAGGTAAGGTCAAATTCTTTCTTATTTTCATTATATTCTACGTTTTGCTGACAAGTAAAGTTTTGTGATATTGATTCCTAATACTGTAACTACTATTTAAGGCTGATTATGATCCATAATTGACTTTCTCTCTCTTCAAATCGTCAGAATCGGACGGATGGTACCTGTTCAAAGAAGCATGTGACGAGTTCAAAGTTGTAAAAAGCACGTTTATCCTTCAACTATTCATTTGACGTTTTTGTAGAGCAAAGTTTTATCATATTTAAGCTTGAACAACACTGTATTACGAAATTAACTATTGTTTTCACAGAAAAATTCATTTAAATAAAGCGACATCGCTGTACGGCAAACAGTAAAGTATCTATTCCCCGTACAGTAAACAACTATTCGCGTACAAGTTATCCGCTTTATTTACATGAATTTCTCTGTGAAAACAATAGTTTATTTCGAAATATAGTGTTGTTCAAGTTTAAATATGATAAAACTTTGTTCTACAAAAACGTCAAATGAATAGTGCCAGACATGCCATGTACGGAGCCGTTAATTTCTGTCTGCACTCCCAATACACAATATATATTGTACAAGAGACAGTATGGCGGCAAAAAAACAAAGAACAAAAAGACAATGCTTTCGATAAGTTTCTCAAAGACTCTAAGAGAAAAAATGTAGTGACCGGATACAGCCAGCCGATGGAAAGTATTCTACATGGAATAATGCCCGAACCATCAAAACAAAACCTGGTCAACGAAAGAGAACAGTCAATGAAAGAACCTAAGCGAAAAGAGAAACACTTTAGCTTATATTAATTAATATGCACATTTTGGAATGTTTTTATTTGTATATGTATGTCTTAGATGACAAAAATTGAATAAAATAATTAAAACTCAAATATTTTGTTATCATATATCGGACATTCAAAGTAAATCAGGACACCTTCTAGATAAATGGCTTGGATTAAGCTATTTTGGTAAGCATGCATGTATTCCAACATGTTTTCCTAAAAAAATACAAAATAACACCGATTAATGTTTAAAAGCATTATGTTTTTCTTTAAAAACATACGTTCAAAATACATATTTTGATACTCAAATGCATTTATTCATTGCAAATAAAATCTGACAAGACAAGGTAATTAGACAAATTCAGATATTTCTATATAAAAGGTGACACATCTTAGTCATCATGTAACTGAATCCTAGACTATTCGGCACCGGGACAAATCGGCACCAGGACACTTCGGCACCTGTGTGAGACATTTCGGTACTACGACAAATCGGCACCCGGACAATTCGGCACCTCAATTAGACAAATCGGCACCTCAAAAGGACAAATCGGCACTTGTGTTTTTTTCTTTGATTTTACCTACAAAACTTCCAATAGCCTTGAACAAATTCCAAATTTTGATCATGTCTGTCTTCATCATTTAGCCCAGTAAAGAAAAAAATAGTTTATGTTCGGGTGAAAATGTGAAACAGACCATAAAATGTATTGCCCGGGTCTTTTACGCACCTGAGTGCCTGTGTGGGAATCCACAGTAAGGTGTCAAATGTAAACTTTGTATTGTGGGGAGTGGGGAGGGGGTGTTCCAGAAATTTGTCATGTATGCCAAGATGTCGGTTCAATGTGTTGAATATGCATTTACAGTAATATATTTGTTAGAAATTTTTAAAAGTACATTTTACTCTTATTAATTTTGCCTTATTGGTCGTTAGCTTTGTGGTCGCTAGGAATTGGCCGCTTCCTTGAACCTGGTAATAATATCAACAGGACAGAACTAACTCCCTAAATGTGGTTTGGTTTTATGGTGTTTAACGCCACTTTCAACAATATATCAGTTATATCGAGGCGGTCAGTTTTATTGATGGAGGAAACCGGAGTACCCGAAGCAACCCACCGACCAGCTGCAAGTCAATAGCAAACTGTATCACATAATGTTGTACATTTCGCCCTGAGTGGTATTAGAACCAACAACATCAGTGGTAAAAGGCACCGATTGCATAGGTAGTTGTAAATCCAACTACCATACGATCACGTCCATGACGCCTCCTCTCCCAAATGTGATCTCGTTTCAGTTACAGTAGCAAATAATCCAATCAAATCGTTGCTATATTGTATTGTGATAACATGTAATAACCAGCAATAACCAGCGTTATAATGCCAATGCTCAAGTCTCATGATGGTAGACAAGGTAAAGAAATCTTCATAACATTATGGAAAATAAAAACATGTATTACACAATAATATGTGTTAGGTCCCCGAATAACTCTTTGAAATACAGGTAATAGTCATTCCTTTCCTTTAAGAATATATTTAAATGTTATTTATTGGATTGCCAATTAACTATAAACAGTAACTTCCTGGTTCTTGATTTTTTTCGTAAAACTTCTTTCCATTATCAGTAATCAGAAATCTAAAAAAAAAGATTGAGCAACACGAACTTCACACAAAAATTAGGCTGAACTCATTTGCTCCGACGTAGAAAGAATTATTTCTGTTGACAACTCAAACTGCAAAATTGGTCTGTTCATAAAAGCATCAACATGTCAAGGTCAGCATGACGGGTGGACGAGGTGTGTTTTTGGTCTCCGCATTTTATGTTTTTATTGCTGGTTATATCAATAACTATTACAAATTGTCAATTCCCCCTACAAATTTAATATGTAGACATCATTATTTTGACTTTTCTGGTCTAAATTCTTTCCAAAAAAGTGATTTTGGAAAGGTTTTAATCTTTGATATAAAAATATTTTTGACAGTCGAAGTTCATTTTGATCATGGAACTCGTCATGCACGAATGAAAAATATTTTTGTCAACTCTGGTCAGCACACTTTT
>MJUT01030136.1:60028-70838 GCA_002080005.1 Gigantidas platifrons | reverse complement strand
TTTCACAGAGAAATTCATGTAAATAAAGCGACATCGCTGTACGTCAAATAGTAAAGTATATATTCCCCGTACAGTAAACAACTATTCGCCGTACAAGTTATCCGCTTTATTTACATGAATTTCTCTGTGAAAACAATAGTTTATTTCGAAATATAGTGTTGTTCAAGCTTAAATATGATAAAACTTTGTTCTACAAAAACGTCAAATGAATAGTGCCAGATGCCCTGTACGGAGCCGGTAATTTCTGTCTGCACTCCCAATACACAATATATGCTGTACAAGACGCAGTATGGCGGCAAGAAAACAAAAGAACAAAAAGACAATGCTTTCGATAAGTTTCTCAGACTCTAAGAGAAAGAAATGTAGTGACCGGATACAGTCAGCCGATGGAAAGTATTCTACATGGAATAAAGCCCGAACCATCAAAACAAAGCCTGGTCAACGAAAGAGAACAGTCAATGAAAGAACCTAAGCGAAAAGAGAAACACTTTAGCTTATATTAATTAATATGCACATTTGTATGTTTTTGTTTGTATATGTATGTTTTAGATGACAAAAAGTTAATAAAATAATTAAAACTCATTTTTTTTTATCATATATCGGACATTCAAAGTAAATCAGGACACCTTCTAGATAAATGGCTTGGATTAAGAGATTTTGGTAAGCATGCATGTATTCCAACACTTTTTCTTAAAAAAATACAAAATAACACGGATTAATGTTTAAAATCATTATTTTTTTGTTTTTAAAACATACGTTCAAAATACATATTTTAATACTCAAATGCATTTATTCATTGCAAATAAAATCTGACAAGACAAGGTAATTAGACAAATTAAGATATTTCTATATAAAAAAGGTGACACATCTTGGTCATCATGTAACTTAATCCTAGACACTTCGGCACCAGGACAAAGCGACACCAGGACACTTCGGCACCAGGACAAAGCGGCACCAGGACACTTCGGCACCTGTGTGAGACATTTCGGTACCACGACAAATCGGCACCCGGACAATTCGGCACCTCAATTAGACAAATCGGCACCTCAAAAGGACAAATCGGCACTTGTGTGTTTTTCTTTGATTTTACCTACAAAACTTCCAATAGCCTTGAACAAATTCCAAATGTTGATCATGTCTGTCTTCATCATTTAGCCCAGTAAAGAAAAAAAATAGTTTATGTTCGGGTGAAAATGTGAAACAGACCATAAAATGTATTGCCCGGGTCTTTTACGCACCTGAGTGCCTGTGTGGGAATCCACAGTAAGGTGTCAAATGTCAACTTTGTATTGTGGGGAGTGGGGAGGGGGTGTTCCAGGAATTTGTCATGTATGCCATGATGTCGGCTCAATGTGTTGAATATGCATTTACAGTAATATATTTGTTAGAAATCTTTAAAAGTACATTTTACTCTTATTAATTTTACCTTATTGGTCGTTAGCTTTGTGGTCGCTAGGAATTGGCCGCTTCCTTGAACCTGGTAATAATATCAACAGAACAGAACTAACTCCCTAAATGTGGTTTGGTTTTATGGTGTTTAACGCCACTTTCAACAATATATCAGTTATATCGAGGCGGTCAGTTTTATTGATGAAGGAAACGGAGTACCCGAAGCAACCCACCGACCAGCTGCAAGTCAATAGCAAACTGTATCACATAATACCCTGAGTGGTATTCGAACCAACAACATCAGCGGTAAAAGGTACCGATTGCATAGGTAGTTTTAAATCCAACTACCATACGATCACGTCCACGACGCCTCCCCTCCCAAATGTGATCTCGTTTCAGTTACAGTAGCAAATAATCCAATCAAATCGTTGCTATATTGTATTGTGATAACATGTACATACCGTCTGCAATAACCAGCGTTATAATGCCAATGCTCACAAGTGAAAATATATATAGTCTCATAATGGTAGACAAGGTAAAGAAATCCTCATAAAAATGTGGAAAATAAAAACATGTATTACATAATAATATGTGTTACGTTCCCGAATAACTCTTTAAAATACAGGTAATAGTCATTCCCTTCCTTTAAGAATATATTTAAATGTTATTTATTGGATTGCCAATTAACTATAAACAGTAACTTCCTGGTTCTTTTATTTTTTTCGTAAAACTTCTTTCCATTATCAGTAATCAGAAATCTTTAAAAAAAAGATTGAGCAACACGAACTTCACACAAAAATTAGGCTGAACTCATTTGCTCCGACGTAGAAAGAATTATTTCTGTTGACAACTCAAACTGCAAAATTGGTCTGTTCATAAAAGCATCAACATAATTGTCAACGCGATCAATCGGATAAATGACACAAACCATTTATGATATTTTGTACAAATAAAGACCCCGTCGTATATGGGATTCAATCTGTGAGACTTAAAGATTACATGTGGATGCTCAGTTGCCGTTAGTTTATATTTATTGCCGTTNAAAAATTAGGCTGAACTCATTTGCTCCGACGTAGAAAGAATTATTTCTGTTGACAACTCAAACTGCAAAATTGGTCTGTTCATAAAAGCATCAACATAATTGTCAACGCGATCAATCGGATAAATGACACAAATCATTTATGATATTTTGTACAAATAAAGACCCCGTCGTATATGGGATTCAATCTGTGAGACTTAAAGATTACATGTGGATGCTCAGTTGCCGTTAGTTTATATTTATTGCCGTTGGAGATCCATTTATCAAGAGGGAAGTGTTGAGATCCCAATTACCGGTTTAACCCCGTTACATTTTTTATGCCTGAGCGAAGCCTGGATGTCCACGTCTAATGTTGTGGTCTTATTTTGTGTTCAGTGAGTTACGTTGAGAGATGATTGTTCGTTTTGTTGATATTAATTGAATTGTTATCCACCACTTTCTTTTCCTAATGTAACGTAATATTATAATGAAGAAGCGTAAAGACATTTTTTTTCCTTAAGAACCGGCATTGGATATTCAATCATTATAGTAAATCACTTTACTCGGATTATGATATGTAGATTTACATATGCCTAAATTTAATCCCCTAAGATAAATAGGGTCAGAGTTCTTGTCACCTTGTGTTCCAAACAATCACACATGCTGAAATGGAGAAATTTTCTGGAAGTCTTTGAGAACAAAGAATGGAAATGAAATTGTATTTGGAATGAAGCAGCATTGTGATATAAAAATGTGCACTAATGGAATTAAGTTAACCCAGACTCTTTCTTCAAGTTTTATATTTTCATATCGGTCAGGTTGCATTCTTATTGGAGTCACATACACCTATATCTTGCAAAAACACTAAAATCATTAAAAGGCACTAAGACTTTAAAATAATTTTCAACACCATACTCAGACTTAAACAGTTTATAGGTTCTCAATATATTTCGTTCGTTTCCTGTTATAGAAGCGAAGGGATTCACATTGATATGTCAACTTTTAATATATTTAAAAAAAAAAATTGACATCAGCAAGTAATTTAGCGTACGCTAATCTATGTCCCTATTTAAATTACAATAATTAGTAAGTTCTAAATCAGTAAGTTTTCTAACGACATAGTTCTAGTATTTAACGCTTAAACGTTTCAAACGAACATCGCAAAACATTTTTCTGGTCATTCGATTTTGTTCCATTTTAACAAGTTTACACCACTGGCTAGTTATCGCCATCCATTGTCTGTGATAACTTGGGATCCGACCCATGTTGCCAATGAAGGTTTGCTTGGGAGCAGTGCCAGATTTCACCATAGGCTTGCTAGGCTGAAGTCTAGGGCCTCAAATTCTAGGCGGAATCCGGCCAAAGTGCATAATATATATAGTCTCTAAGCAACCCTTCTCTAATTTTCCTTGCAGTCCATATCAGAATAATACTGTATCGACACTAGCATTGAATTATGTATTGATTATGTCCATCGAAGATAACAATGTGATAGATAAGTTTTTAACACTAGAGACTCATCGGAGGTTGTATTGCTCACCTGATTATTCATATGCAAGTTTGTGTTCAATGTTCAGTGAAGTCTAGATTTTAAGAAAATGTATAATATTCATTTTTACATATGATCCGATGTTTAAGCGTAATTCATTAATGCTATAAAACTTTCATATATGCAAAATTCTGAATTTTAAGCCCCTTTTATACCTCTTTTCGAAATGAAATTGTTAATTTTGTATGGCCCAGAATAACCCATTAAGATGAACACTTTTCAAACCCTGCATTACAATGGGATGGCAGATAAACGGAAACCGTACAGGATAGAGGAAATCCGTCTACATACTACCGAAATAACTCAACACAATCCATTCAACAAGAAAAAAATCACATCAAAATTGGATGAAAATAAAAACATTCCACAAGTTTTTTAATTCTCCCGTTTTACCACTTTTATTTATGAACAACAAATAACTTATACCCAAATATATGGACACATCCTTTTGACATCGTTGGGCCTCTTGTTTCTTTTGTGTACTTCTGATCAACAAAAAAAACATACCATCAATTGAACATTTATGCCAAGTTTGATTCCAATTGACTTAGTGGTTTCAGAGAAGGTAAACATGTAAAAGTTACGAACGAGGAAGACAGACGCTAAATGATGACAATCGCCCACATGACCCTTTGGGTCAGATGAGCTAGCAAGGTATTGTCAGATATCACATTTGTTTTAAAATCGTGACACAAGAGATTTTCTTCCAACAGATACTACGCACACCTGCTGATCCTACGCTTGGTGGGTATTTAATCGGCTTCGCTGAAGTTTGTTTAAAATACTCTTCCATCTTTCTCTAGTGAGGGATGAATAGGGGATTTACTTGTGGAATAGCCTATGGTCACTCTTCAGCTGAATCCGGCACTGGTTGGGAGTATGTCCATCAACAGCAAGAAAAAACGACACGCCCGCAACTGAATAGTATTAATACATGAATAACTTTTGTAACCCCATATTACAGCACCATATTCCATTATACGACTTACAAGTGAATCGTACAGTTTCTTAAACACATCAAAAGACACATCACCAATTGTCTTGCATTTCTCCATTATTAAGCCAAAGGCCCTATTAGCAGACTTGACAGTAATCTTAGCAGTTAATTTAAAATCAAGACATTTCTGAACAAATCTAATATAATATGTAGTCCAAATTGTACTTGTGGTGTAATATAGTACATACACCAATATTAGGAGTGATTTCTTAACTTATATCAATCGATTTAACATATAAATTTGTCTTGATTTATTTATTTACTAGAATAAAAATCGAACGTATGAAGATAACAAAAGTGTATGTGTTGCTGCCAACTTGATGTAATCTCTACTCTTTTAATAACCGTTTAGTTTGAAAATATAACAATTGACATTTTTTTATTGTTTGGACATGTGTATGTATATCATTTATTATATCAAAATTTTGAAATTTTTTAAATGTTTTGAAAATTTTGAAATCGATGTCCACGAGTTGATGCTGGATCTTATGCATCATGACGAGTCTGCTTATCCCCCTCCGTTGTTCTAAAGTCTGCCACTCAAGTGATGTTAGCATGTTTGTCATGCATCCTGGTGTGCTGCTGATGTAATCGTTTATGACAAAGCGGGAAGGTCTTCTTTGTACAATTTCTAATGTTTGTATCAGGATTTAGGTGGTGGGATCACAAACCATTACTGCGTATTCCAGGGTTGGTCGTAGGATCGTGAGGTAGCTGGTTTCTCTTACTTGTTTCATTTTGATCAACTGCCGATTGATCCGATCAAAATTGTTTGTTTGCAACAAGAGAAGTGGATCAGCGGGGGTAAGACATTCGATATTTTATGCCTTTTCTGTCGGAGTTATGAATTGATTTGTGCGTGAAAAGGATGATAATATGTTTCTTTATGAAAACTATTATTTGATTTCTTATAGCATTGACATTTCGGTGGACTTTGAACAACATTTTTACAAATAATCATGTCAAAATTTAACGTTATGAACTTTCATCATTTATTATGTACATACACACATACGAGCAATACGACCCCCGGATGAAATGGATATTTTTTTTAAATGATAGACGTTTGACTCATCACAGTCACTTGAAGTTTCAAAAATAAAATTAAAAAAATAAGAAAACAAGTTTTTCTGATTTGTTTTTTATTTTTGATACTTCAAGTGACTGTGAACTCATAATTATAGACTAGTAAAATACATGTACATGTCTATGCGATGCTCGCCTGTAGGCTGTGCCTAATCCATATTAATCTAATAGTCCTTTTACTGGCTATGTATCTTACATCGGAGCGTATTATTAATTAAATAGTCCATTTACTGGCTATTGTCCTTACACCAGAGCGTATTATTAATCTAATAGTCCATTTACTGGATATTATCACATATTTTATTGAAATAACGCTGAATGTGCATGTGTAACAAAAACATAATTTGCAGTGTGTTATTTGCCTCCGGGCCAATAACATTTTACAAGGGCAATAACATGTTATCTGCACTCTTGTGAAGGGCAATGACATGTTATCTGCACTGACAAGATATGTGATAAATAGATTAATACATGGCCTTTTTCATATTGCCCTTGTAATCAGTCCTCGACTGATATCGACCCTCGGGCTAAAGCACTCGGGGCCAATATCAAGGTTTCGTGCTGATAACAAGGGCAATATGAAAAAGGCCATGTATTAATCTATAATTATCCTTACACCGGAGCGTATTATCAATCTAATAGTCAATTTACTGGATAGAATCCTTACACCGGTGCGTACTATTAACATAATAGTTCGATTACTGGCTATTTCTCTTAAACCGGAGCGTTTTTTTTGGGTTTTTTTTTTACAACAATATGATATTTTTATTCAAAACGCTTGTTACATTCTTACTTCAAAATCCCAAGCTACTAATGAAGTATTTCATATTATTATTTTCTTATATAATGAATATTATCACATATTATTGAAATAACGCCGAATTTGCATGCGTAATAAAACCATAATTTTCGGTGTTTTATTTGCCTCCGGGGCAATACCATTTTACGAGGACAATGACATGTTATCTACCCTCTTGTTAAGGGCAATAACATGTTATCTGACCTTGCAAAATATGTGATAAATAATTTAATACATGGCCTTTTTTTTCATAATGCCCTCGTCATCAGCCCTCGACTGATATCGTCCCTCTACTAAAGCCATCTGGGCCGATATCAAGGTCTCGTACTGATAGCAAGGGAAATATGAAAAAGGTCATGTCTTATTCTATAATTATTTCAAATAATATATTATGATTGATACGAATCAGACTTTAATTGAATTTGTCTTTAAATATATACCTACTTCTACACACATACACATACACATACATATGCACACATACATATACATGCATACATATACACACACATATACATGTATACATATACACACACATATACATGTATACATATACACACACATATACACATCTACATTCACATTACAATAGTGTTCTCTATTTTTGTTAACAGTTTACTACCTTGCTTATTCTAGTAATATATTCTCTCAGAAATAAACAACATATGCTGACTTGTTTAGTCTTTTGTTCAGATACATAATATGCTTTGTCATATAGAAAATCATGAAATTGTTAAAAAATTGTAGAAATCAAAATAATCTTTATCAAATATCTTATACCCAAAGACATTATGTTTTAATGTGACAAAACCTTCTATATTAATTTTTTTTCAATATTTGTTGTATTTTTACCCAAAACTCTTACAGATAGGAACAAGAAATAAAGTAATGTAAATATTCTTCATCTTGAAAGCAGTTTAAGATATACATTCAAAAGAGAAATCGGACGATAGTTATGAAGATATAAGGGATCCCCCTCTTTAAATAGTAACGATAAAATATTTGACCGTTGTGAATAAGACATTAAAGCTTTATTATGACTCTTATTATAGATATTAGTAAGAAAAAAATGACTTTCCACCCAAATGCTCTGTAAAATTCTACGGTTAACCCATCTAAACCTGAAGATTTATTTAATTTCATGCATCATATAGCCTCAGAACATTCGGTAACAGTTACCTCCCCATCACAATCTAATTTTTCTTTGTCTTGTGAAATTTTATCTAATTTTGTATCCAAAATATAATATTTTGACGAAAGAGGATGGGCCACTTTCTCCTTATTTTGTTTCACTAGGAGGGCGAATTTCAAACATATTGACTACGTGGTATTAAATGATGAATTTAAGAAATAAAACTACTGTTCGACATTTTTGTTTACAATTGTCATGTATTACGGTCATTAAAACGGTGAAAAACTACCATGAAAAACCAACAAAATCGTAATTTGTACATTTTCCAAGGATGTCAGGCACCTATGAAGCACCTCAACAACCAACATGAAGTATGTTTTTTTTTATTATCGTCTATATGTCTTTTAACCCTCCACAAAAATTGAGTTTGGTTGTCAAGTTCCTAGATATAGAAAAAACAAGTTTTTAGAAAATAACGCACAGGGCACTTACCTATGAGCTATATGTATATGTAATTTCGCCACGCTTAGTATGAGTTCGGTAGCTCAATCGGTATGACGGGTCGATGTCATGTAATTGCGAAGTGAAGTGTGGTTTTTGTTATGGTTCGAGTCTTGTCAACAGCTGTACTTTTTTTTGCTTACAAATTTATATTTTTTGTCAAAATAAAATCATTGGTGAGCACTTGACTTTATGAAAGCTAATCAAATACACCAGTTGGCATGAATTATATTTATCTTCTTTATATGTATAGTATTATGCCCGGTCCTTATGTATATCAAAGCATGCTTCCTATTCCCGTGAGTTTGTTTACAATTACATTCTGCAAAACTTTATACACATAAAAAGTAAGTTATTCCATAAAATGTCGACCAAAACATAAATATGTCCGTGTGTAATTACTACAGCAACAATGAAAATCAAGTGTTGTGTATGCCATTAACATAAAACGGGCCAAACTTGGCCACGAAAATAACTGAGAAACAAATAGAATATTTTCAAAGTCAAGGAAATTATGTTCTTGAAAATGGAATTATTTGTAATCAATGTAGACAAGTTTTTTATGGTAATGGAAAAATCAAAGAAAAGGCGAAAAATTATCAGCATAAATCACCACCCTCAGGTGCAACTTCTACATGTATTACATTTCCAATCGTTACTGTTGGTAAAGCTACGAGAATTTGTGCCGTATGCAAAACAACTGAAGGCCCTTTTGTAACTATACCTGAAAATGCCAGAATGTCTATATTTATTAAACAAGGGGTACCTGTAAAATGCGAAACGAAACGCGAAACGAAACGAAACGAAATCAAACCAAACGAAATTCACTGAAACGAAACGAAATCGATACGAAACGGAATAAATCGAAATGAAATTGACCGAAACGAAACGAAACGCAATAATAGAAAATAAAATAAAACCTATGTTAACGAAACAATTTCTTGGGGAAAAACAAGACAAAAATTAAATGAAAAAAATAGATGATTGATTGATTTGATTTGATTTTTGTTGCTTAATGCCACTTTCAACAAATTTCAGCTATATCATGGCGACCAGTTTTAGTGATGGAAGAAGCCGGAGTACCCGGAGAGAACCACCGACCATGGGCAAGCAACTGGTAAACTTTATCACTTGCGGCTGCGAGTCGAGTGCACCCTTTTTGTAATTTACAAATTCGGGCGCGAAACCACGCCGTATTGAGCCATCCAGGCCCCTGAAAAAAACAGAGAAAGTATCATTTAAGCGTAGAAAAAGATAGTTCATTGTTTTCCAGGTCAAATAAAACAAAATCGTTCTTCATCTAGCAATGACGAAATGATTGATTTATCTTTCTTTTAAGAAATAATTCATGGAAGCCAGTTTTTATACAGTTTTAACATGGGTAACATTATTTTCGTACACATTTTATCCCGAGCGTTAGCGAGGGATAAAATGCAACGAAAATAATGTTACCCATGTTAAAACGTGATACAAACTCTGGCTTCCATGAACTATTTCGATTCTAGTAGGAAAAATCTAACTTATTTTTTGAAGTGGAAGTCGGTAATGGAAATGCATTTCATAAGAAAATGCACTAATCTTCATGTTTTGCAGTTGACAGTTGTTTTTCTTTTATGCATAAATAGACTGTGATGCTATGAAGTTACTGATATTTTCCAATTTAATGGCATTTTGAATTTAGCAACTTAAACAAGTAAAATGCTCACAAAATCTTAAAAATAAATTAGTAACCATGTCTTTCAATGTCATCAGCAAAAGATGTTAAATTTCAAAAGTCAAAGTCCATTGATGGTTGTCTTAAGTATTTATTCCGGAAAAATATAGGCAAAAACAATACGGACATGTTTATGTTTGTTATGCACCACAGTGCTGTATGAATACATAAATTCACTAGGGAATTATGTTTGATATTTGTTCGTCAATACGCATGAGCGAATTAAAATATATCGTGAGTTTTATCACTGAATTATTTATATAGCCAATGAAGGACGTCATGTTATAATTACTGTTAAACGCCACATCAGTGATATTCCAGCTATACTGTGCCGAATGACGAAATGAAAACGACTGTTACGTGGGGGAATCACTTCCTATATATACATGGTGTTGTTTTGACAATTGGGGTCCAATTTTTGATTTTATGTCTGGCATGGGGCATGCTTTTTGTCACAATTGTCTGAAAAAGGGTATAGGTTTTGGTTGGATTATTCTTCAAAAATTGGGGCTTAAAGATGGCTTAGTTAGATAACAGTCTGATATGGGGTCTAAAATTGGCATCAGAATCAGTCTGTAAAGGGGTCGGAGTTCAGCGGCCTCAGAAGAACACGCATCTCACTATT
>MJUT01030136.1:44968-56161 GCA_002080005.1 Gigantidas platifrons | reverse complement strand
AAGTAAAAGAAGCATTCTGGATAAAAAAGTTAAAAACATTGGAACCATATGGATTAAATACACAGTACGAACGTTAAATTCAATTGCGGCAAAATAGCGTCAGTGACTGTAATTATAACGTCATGTTTCTGGCAACCATTGTTACCCTTAGTGTTAAAAATATTTCCAATGAAGAAGGCCGGAATGGCCGAAACGTCTGGAAAATTTGTGTTATAGTTTTTATTTATACATAATTAGAGACTTTATATGTAAATTCTGATGAAACATGGAGGACAAATCAAATGGAACTGCCAGTGACAAAGGTTTTTTGCAGAGGAAGTCATTTAAACTGCAAGAAAAAGATTGCCGTTTTAATAGCCATCTATCATTCTTAGAAAAATGTCGCGAATTAGGAATTATTCCAAAATGATTTATGTTGAAATGGACTCTCAATCTTGGAAGTGTCGGTTTAAAAACACATGATAATATTAACGGAATTTTGTAGAAATCTTCACTTCAGCTTATGAATGAAAGTATAGAGGTATGTAAAACACAGCTTCAAGACATAAATAATTCAATAAATACAATCGGAAGTAAAATCGGACAAATTAATGGAGATGGGTATTTACAAAAGGTATATAATGAACATACAAAGGAACTACACAAGTTAATAGATAAATTACAAAGAACAAAGACAAAGAAAATAGAATCCCTTATAAAATGTCGGGACGGGACTGACTGTACGATCGTCATTACACACAATCGACAACCGTCAGAGAAGAAACAGGACACGGAAATACATATAGTAAAAGATGGAAATTGTTTTTTTAGATGTGTCTCTGAATATTTATATAGCACACAGGAGCGCCACAAGGATGTACGGCAAATGATCGTAAACAATATTATTACAAAGAAAAATTACTATTCAAACTTCATTGATTTAAACTTTGAAAGACATATAGAAAATGTTTCCAAATCAAACGGACATTCGTCTACATGGGCTACTGAAGCAGAAATTATCGCTGCCAGTGAAACTTATTATTTTGAAATCTTTATTAAAACTACTGTCGACAACTCCGAGGAATGGCACAGATATTCGAGAAACGAAAAGTGTAATCACGATGCAACGTACTTATGTATTTTACACAAGAATAACCATTTATCAATAGTAAAGAACATACAAATTGTACATGTAACGTCAATAACATTATTCAAAACGCGCAACAAGTAAATTCGGAAACACAGCATGTAGTCAAAGATCGTGTGAAAAAGCAAGATAAAAATAAAGGGTCACATATTGAAAATACATATGTGTCAAAGTCCTGTGAGATTATTAACAAGTCATCGAAAGAACTTACAAATGCTTAGAAAAGTTTGCTTTCCAAAGGATTCAAGTTTGTACCTACCCGTAGAAAGGTTCACATAGGTAAACTAATCGCAGATCTTAAAATATGGGAGAGAAGAATGCGGCTGCGTGAATATTTTTTGTATAAATAAAATGATTCTGAAGAAGATGTGACTTTAGAAACAAATTCGAAATTCCGAAAACCGGGTAAATTTACACCACAACCCGGTAGAGAAAGATGGTTAGATCAATATATCCAAGAGGTCAAGGATGAAATTTTAAGTAGACTTAGGAGAAACTTTAAAATGAATGTAAGCACGGAAGAAGAAAAGGCAATGCGGGAATTATTGTATGATGACACAATCGTTATAAGACCAAGCGATAAATCGTCAGGCATAATAATTATGAACAGAGACGACTATCAGTTAGAAGTTGAGAAAGAACTAGAAAACAATGAAACGTATACGCCTATTGAGAAAGATTTTACTCAAAAGAATGAAAATAAAGTGAAAAAATTAGTAGAGGATCTTAACAAAAGAAATATAATTGACAAGGATATGAGAAAATACTTACTTCCTAAAGGAACGGCACCGGGAAAAGTACAAGCGAACCCGAAAATACATAAACCAAACCATCCAGTGAGAACCATTATAAATGGTAGGAACCATCCGACCGAGAAAGTCGCAGAAATAGTTGAAAATGAACTTGATGAACATGTATGCGGCTTAAATAGTTTTATTAAAGACACAACGGAATTTTTAGTTAAACTCAAAACCCTACAGCAACCAATACCACAAAATACGATCATGTTTTGTCTAGACGTCAAAAGTTTATATCCTAGTGTCCCAAGAAAAGAAGCAAGAGAAGCGTGTAAAGATGCTTTAAATAAAAGATCGAATAATTCAATACCAACAAATGACGTACTCAAAATGTTAGACATTGTTTTAGAAAACAACAATTTTTGTTTTAATGGAAAACATTATTTACAAACGGAAGGGACAGCGATCGGATCGCACCTTGGAATGAATTACGCAAGCACATACCTCGGGCAGTGGGAACAAAATTTATTTAAAAAAAGTGAACTAAAACCGCTGGCGTATTGGCGATATGTTGATGACGTATGGGGATTATGGGAACACGGAGAAACCGAACTTAAAAGATTTCACGAATTATCAAATAAATTACATCCAATAATCAAAACTGAACTACGTTACTCTGCCGACTAAATTGAGTTTTTAGATGTGAATGTTATAATTGACCATGGAAACATTAAAACGATTTATACACCAAAAATACAGACAAGCATCAATATTTGCAAGCTACATCTAGCCACCCGAACGCAGTTAAACGGGCGATACCCTACGGCCTTGGGGTTCGAGTAAAACGAATATGCTCAGAAGAGGACGACTACATGAAAAGAAGAGAAGAAATTAAAATGAACTTACAAAAGCGAGGTTATAAAAATACATCCATTGAAGAACAACTTCAAAAAGTGGACATTCTTGACAGAAAAGAACTTTTGAAATATAAACTAAAATCCGAAAACAACAGAGTACCACTTGTATTAACATTTTCTAAAGCTCTCCCGAATATTCACTCGATCCTCCGGAAACACCTAAAAACTTTACATCAATCCGACCGGCTCAAAAAAGCATTTCCTGACCCGCCGATTGTAGCTTTCAAACGCGACAAAAATATAAAAGACATACTGGTACACAAGAAACATAATTTGATTTTTTACAAACAACAAAATGTTTGTCGCCCGTGTGCTAAAAACTGTTTTATGTTCTCATGTTATTGAGCGTGGAACATTTAAAGACAACGACGGAAACGAGTACACCGTTGAAGGATTGATTGATTGTAAAACTGTGGGAGTTATTAACGGTAGTTTTCGGCACTGAAATATACAGAAAAGTAAAAGAAGCATTCTGGATAAAAAAGTTAAAAACATTGGAACCATATGGATTAAATACACAGTACGAACGTTAAATTCAATTGCGGCAAAATAGCGTCAGTGACTGTAATTATAACGTCATGTTTCTGGCAACCATTGTTACCCTTAGTGTTAAAAATATTTCCAATGAAGAAGGCCGGAATGGCCGAAACGTCTTGGAAATTTGTGTTATAGTTTTTATATATATATATATATATATAAAAGTTTTAATTATTCAGTTTTTGTTAATTTCATATGAAATTAACGAAAACTGAATAATTAAAACTTTTTTTTTAGCTTTTTCTTTTAATTAAAACTTAATCTCCTTAATTTGACAATGTGAATAGACATATTGAATTAACAAAAAGTTCCCGAAATAATCGAATTGATATTGAAAAATTTTAAATAATTTTTGATAAAATTTACGCTGCGACACTACGGCCAATCGGAAAAAACATGGAATGGTACGTAGATTCCTCCCATCACCAATACAAATCAACATCATTTGTTTTATGAAAATGTAACATGGGATGGGAATATTAAGGAAAAGATTAGGACGATATACAAATTGTTAACAGTGTATTGCAGTTAACCTGATATCAAAACATAACCAAAAGGACTCAATGTTGGGAAGAGTCAAAATTTATGTATGTATTCAACTAATATGATCTGTCTCCGTGACGTCACGGCCGCTTACACTACGACAGGAAATTCCAAATATTCATATTTCTAATTGGGTATATTTATGTTAATAAAGGTGTTTTTACTTAATAATTAGTTATTTACGAATAAAAAGTTACAGTGTATTGAATTATAACAATTGTTCAACTGACTGGAGTTTTCCTTTAAGAAGAGTTTGAATATACCAAAGGGGTAATCAGAATCCGTAAGAACAGACAACAAAATGGGCAAGAGAAAGTACAAAAGGTCAAACAACGATCTACAAAACATACACATAAAACTAAAGATAGAATAACTCGAACCACACTAAAATCCGGGGGCACTCACGTGCTCCAGAAGGGTAGCAGTTCATACTCTACTAGTGACAGATACATATTCTGCTCCAGGCAAAACACCCGTCATGCATAATCCGACAAAAAACAGAAAATTAGTGTTCTGCTGGTTATTTGTGGCTGCATATCATAAGAATGCAGTTGTATACTTTTAGCTTAGCTTAAAGAGAAAACAAATCAATATAGAACTAATTATAAGCATGATATAGTCACATACTATACCCAGTAGTCAGTGCTTCGGCACTAACATGATTTAATAGATATATGTGTTATTGAAATTTACAGTTTCTAAATAATGAAAGTATTATTAAAACTAAGGTTCTCCTCCCTCAGGCATAGGTGAACTTAGCTGATTTTGGCGATCCTATTTAAGCCCTTTGGGTTACTTGCTCGCAAAACTTTTAAAATGATTTGGCTTTCCAACCTTTCGACTGTGAGCATTCCTGATGAATGTTATTCCAGAAACGCATTGTGCTCACTAAATTTGATATCTACGTTTTATTATATGGAATTAAATTTCGCGAATATGAAGTATTCGCGATGTTAGAATCGCTGGTATTAAAGTAGTGATTGTTTTGCAGTTGTGTAATGATCAGTTCCAACAATATTCATAAACAATGAAACAAAGTGTTCAAAGATGAATTGAAAAAAGTGCTTTCTGCATGTCCTACAAAATGTCTTAAATCCTCCCACAGCACCTCATATTGTGATTAAACCTTTACCAGTATCTTTCTTTGGTATTTTTATTATCTAATTATACAACCAAAACCTATCACAACTTATGTTCGATTTCCTCTCATGTCGAGGTGTATTCGATACAACATACTGTGATAAGAAGAGTTTGAAGATACCAAATGGATAATCAGAATCAGTAAATCGAAGAAGAACAGACAACACAAAGACCAAAAGAAAAGGGACGAACAACAATCTACAAAACATTACACATAAAAACTAAAGATGATCTAGAAATACGAACCAGATTAAAAACCGGGGATGAACATTCACAATCTCTTTTGATAGAGTTAGAACATAGCCATATACGACATGTATTCATGAGCATGTTTGTGAGTTATTTGTATTTGTAGGGGTTCAGCCGCGGTTTTTTGTCAGGTCTGTGTTGCTCATCTTCTTAGTTTTGGTTGCTAAATTTTTGTTTTGTATGTCTTCGTTCTGTTTCTTGTCTCACCTTGTATCAATTCCGCGTACTGAATAAAAATTTACACAACAAATGAAAATTCCTAATAACAAGGAAGCTCGTCAAATACCTTGGTACTGATATATTTGTACAGAATGTGTTTTTGTGTACCCATATGCACTTCATATCACTAGATCTACTTATGATATAGTATTACGGAAAATGCATATATATTCAGTATTTAAATAATTACATATAAAGGCGTACATAAACAAACACCACCTTGGATTTTATTTCAATTATTTGCCTAAACAAATTTGAACATTAGTTGCTAAATCATGCCAATGTATCAAGAATTTAAAAAATCGTCTAATTGACTACATGGAAAAGAACATGTTTACGGTAAAATCCCCGTTATTGTTGGAACAGGAAGACAATCTATAGACTGTTACAGTAAACTATTAGATAATGATTATTTTTATAATTTATTCAACGGATTTGTCCTTCATGTCGACCAGGAACATTTTACACAATGTCTATTTAAATTGTTATAATGGTTTTAAATCATACAAATTGTTAAATGTTTGGATTTTTGTCAAATGACGCTAATTAATCACTGAGAAGATTTGATGAATAGTACATTTATAATTAATAATACTTCTCTCGTATTTTGCTTGATCTATATATTTTTTATTCAATTTTTGTTGATAACTCCACGTTTGGGAGAAATAAAATGATATACACTGTACTTTACATAATATCAAAACGACAAATATACAAAGATGTACCTTTTTTATCGGCAGGATTAAAGAGTAATTTTTCAGCTATATAATGACGAGAACATGTTAATCTACAATGAGATGATGATGATGTCCGCTTTGTACTAGACCAACAAGCTTAGCTGGATTTTTATAGTGCTAGCTCACTGAAACAGTAATCCGCGGATAGACATGTCGCGGACACATTATCCTGATACCGAGCCAACCAGTTTTTGTTTTTCTCCGTAGTGCTGCGTGCGTAGCGGACAGTAAACAAATACCAATTTCATAGTCTTTGGTTGGCCTGTTTGTGAGCATGCTTATCATTAAATCAATGATGCGGTTTGTGTCTCAGTTAATTGTAGTATAGTCTCTCATGTGTATTTAAGCATTTTACATGAACCGTGAGTGTGAAATAAAACACATGCTAATTAAGCTGTTCCAGATGTATGCTTTTCGTTTTGTATATAATATCTATTTGATCGCTGGGGTTCTCAGTGTCTAAAGTAATGCTTGATGTTTTCCAGGAGAATAAGACATGTTATTCTGACTTTATGCTACATTTTAGTTTCTTGATTTAAATCCAAAGCAGCGATAAACATAATAATTAGGATGGTTTCCTCTTAAACAGATATAGATCATAAACAACTTAAAAGAATGTCAGGCGAAATTTACTATATACAACATTATTCTTCAGACTTGTTGAAATATACACAACATAATGGGGCCGCCGTGGTCGTGATCGTATGGTAGCTGGATTTATGACTACCTATGCAATCAGTGCCTATCACTAGTTGTGAGTTGGAATCGCTCTCAAGCGAGGTGAACTTAAAAAAAAATTATATGATAACTTTTATCAGTTATTTGTGGCAGTTCGATGGTCTTCTCCGGGTACTTCGGATTGCTCCACCAATAAAAGTGACCGCTTAAGCTGAATATAGTCTTGTTGTTAGCTTCTCAAGAATAAATAAATAAATAAATGTATGTGCATCACTTCGATCGTGCAATGGTTATCATCCTCTTCTAGGGTTGTAGCAGGTCATGTGGCAATCCCTAGTTGTGGAAAACAGGGCTAACAAATTCGCATTACTGCTCTGTCGCTATTTAAGCATGCAATATTAATATGTAAGATCAAAGACTGATTGGCTGTATCAAGGATGATATTTCCGATATGTCTGTCTGTAGAGGTTTGCTTCATTGAACTAACGCTATGAATATCACAGTAAGCATGGTAGTATTGTGCAATAGGAAATTATGATATAGCATGCAATGTTCCCTGAATATCTTATAAAAAAAATTAAGGACCCAATCATATATTTGAAAGCTGAAAATGTCGACCCTTTCCAGCAGCATGTCTTTAGATCTGTGTATCTTAATACAGGAAGTGACCAAACCCTCCGTCAGTGAGTATGGGATTTAAACATTTGACTAAATAAACAACAATAATAAAAATGTAAATATCTACCTTACTGTGCACGACATGTCTTATGAATAACCTTCATCGTGTAGCCTCGAATTCAAAATATCTACTTTAGTGTGCACGACATGTCTTAGAAATAACCTTCATCGTGTAGCCTCAAAGTCAAAATATCTACTATAATGTGCACGACATGTCTTAGGAATAACCTTCATCGGGTAGCCTCGAATTCAAAATATCTACTTTAAGTGTGCACGACATGTCTTAGGAATAACCTTCATCGTGTAGCCTCGAATTCAAAATATATACCTTAGTGTGCACGACATGTCTTAAGAATAACATTCATCGTGTAGCCCCAAAATCAAAATATCTACTTTAGTGTGCACGACATGTCTTAAGAATAACCTTCATCGTGTAGCCTCAAAGTCAAAATATCTACTTTAGTGTGCATGACATGTCTTAGGAACAACCTTCATCGTGTAGCCTCAAAGTCAAAATATTTACTTTAGTGTGCACATCATGTCTTAGGAACAACCTTCATCGTGTAGCCTCAAAGTCAAAATATCTACTTGAGTGTGCACGGCATGTCTTAGGAACAACCTTCATCGTGTAGCCTCAAAGTCAAAATATCTACTTTAGTGTACACGACATGTCTTAGGAATAACCTTCATCGTGTAGCCTCAAAGTCAAAATATCTACTTTAGTGTGCACGACATGTCTTATGAACAACCTTCATCGTGTAGCCTCAAAGTCAAAATATCTACTTTAGTGTGCACGACATGTCTTAGGAACAACCGTCATCGTGTAGCCTCAAAGTCAAAATATCTATTTTATTGTGCATGAGATGTCTTATGAATAACCTTCATCGTGTAGCCTCAAAGTCAAAATATCTACTTTAGTGTGCACGACATGTCGTAGGAACAACCTTCATCGTGTAGCCTCAAAGTCAAAATATCTACTTTAGTGTGCACGACATGTCTTAGGAACAACCTTCATCGTGTAGCCTCAAAGTCAAAAAATCTACTTTAGTGTTCACGACATGTCTTAGGAACAACCGTCATCGTGTAGCCTCAAAGTCAAAATATCTACTTTATTGTGCACGACATGTCTTAGGAACAACCTTCTTCGTGTAGCCTCAAAGTCAAAATATCTACTTTAGTGTGCACGACATGTCTTAGGAATAACCTTCATCGTGTAGCCTCAAAGTCAAAATATCTACTTTAGTGTGCACAACATGTCTTAGGAACAACCTTCATCGTGTAGCCTCAAAGTCAAAATATCTACTTTAGTGTGCACGACATGTCTTAGGAATAACCTTCATCGTGTAGCCTCAAAGTCAAAATATCTACTTTAGTGTGCACGACATGTCTTAGGAATAACCTTCATCGTGTAGCCTCAAAGTCAAAATATCTACTTTAGTATGCACAACATGTCTTAGGAACAACCTTCATCGTGTAGCCTCAAAGTCAAAATATCTACTTTAGTGGACACGAGATGTCTTAGGAATAACCTTCATCGTGTAGCCTCAAAGTCAAAATATCTACCTTAGTGTACACAACATGTCTTAGGAATAACATTCAACGTGTAGCCTCGAACTAAAAATCTTGGAAAGACAAATAATTCAAAGTCTTTGGGAGCAAGAAAATCAAAAGACCTAAACAGAATCTCCAAAAACAAACAACAATAACATATTACATGTCGTATGTCGCATAAACAAAGGATTAATGCTGATGTGTTGTAATTAGCTCAGATTGTCCGACACTTATCATTTACTGGACAGTCGAAAGGAAACACGTAGAAGATATGTTGTATAATATTGGTTTTATTTAGGTGAGAATGTTGGTTTATTTAGATGCACATGTATGGAGGATAACGTTGATATCAAAAAATAAATGAGACATGAACATTGTCTAAATTTCGTTTGTATTTATTATCATTAATTAATGTCATTTCCTTATGCTTTGTGGTAAATGTTCACGTACTAAGTAAACGTAATATATTAATTATATATCGCCAAGGGATACTCAGTGTATATAACAGGACCTAGTTTTTCCATTATGGGTGCATACCCTCTGAGGAGGGACGACTGGTAGCTGTTAGAAACGAATTTAATACATACCTCGTCTATCAGCTGTGTGTTAGGGAGTAAATAAATACCTCGTGTTTGTAAAATTTCCCTCTCCTTGAATGTCAAATATGAACAACGGTTTGCTATGAGGCGTCATATGCCGTAGCAACCGTTGAGACAAATAAGGCAATTGCTCCTCCCCCTAAATTGATACCATGCACATCTTTGCTTTATTAAATAATCTTCCACTAAAGATTTTGCACTCGTACATACATTTCCTCTTCAAATAGACACTTTCTTTGAACTAGAGGCTCAGGGGGCTGATCCTGTGTCGCTCACTGTTCATTCTGTTTTGAGGAAACCTTATACAGAATCTCCCATAGGTGCTTCCGGCCAAATTTCTGTTCATTTGGTCAATCGATTTCAGAGGAGAAGATTTTTAAGAAATCAACCAATAAGAAACAATAATTGCCTGTTGCGGCCATGTTTGTCAACGAACCGGAAAGAAATGAGCAATTTATATAAACGACCTTCCATAGGTATTTCCTACGAAGTTTCGATTCATTTGCACAAGCGGTTTCAGAGGAGAACATTTCTTAGAAATCAACCAATCAGAAACAAGAATTGCCTGTGGCGGCCATGTTTGTTAACGGATCGGTACGAAATGAATAATCTTTATAGAAGACATGCCATATATGCTTTCTACCAAGTGTCAGTTCATTTGGCAATGCAGTTTCAGAGGAGAATATTTTTTAGAATTCGGCGAATCAGAAACAAGAATTGGCTCTGACGGCCATGTTTGTTAAAAGATCGGGACAAAATGATTTTTTTTTAGAGGACCTTACATGGATGCTTTCTACGAAGATTCAATTCATTTGGCCGTGCAGTATCAGAGAAGATTTTGTAGAAATCAACCAATCAGAAACAAGAATTGCATGTGGCGCCATATATGTTAACGGATCGGGAAAATTGAAATCATCTCTTTTGTCGTAAAGTTTCGTTTTTAACCGCCCCTAACTATAGATTTCGAGGTTGAGGCATAGGTCCAGGTATGAAGCAGACATATCTGTATCTGTGGTATCCTTTATATGAAGTCTGCCTTATACGAATAAAGGAACAAGTCGGCAAGAAGAGGAGCACAGTTTGTAGCTATAGATATGCCGACTGTCTGTTGAAAAGCACGTCCACCAAACATAGCAAATATGTTGTCAATCAAAAACTCGAGCATGTTGATGATATCAGTTTCAGAGAGCGCTTTAGTAGAATCAGAGTGGGTTTTTGTTTTACAAAATAAGATATGTCCCTTCCTAACACAAGGTATTTGTATCTACGTTGGCCATTCTTTTTTATGAAACACAGTTGGACTATATCCCTTAATCTGTGTTTCAGTTTAGAGTGAGGAATAGTTGTGTGATAATGTTTGTCAGTGACTTGGTTTTCTCAGGGTACATGACATCATCATAATGGCCTATTACTCTTATTATTAACATTCACAAACTCTTTTGACAGAGTTAGAAAATAATCATATACGACATGTATTCATAA
>MJUT01030136.1:27353-39776 GCA_002080005.1 Gigantidas platifrons | reverse complement strand
TATGTATCTGAGATAATATATTTATACCACACTCGTTGCTTGATTATATATATTGTCACGTGTAAAGATCAAAGAGAAAATGTACAAATCATCAGATAAACTGATAAACAACGACGTAAATAATATACAATTATTCCATGTGTTGTCAGGCAATAGACCAGAATATTTTCCCAAGGTAAAGGGGACACTGATATGTTCCCATTACCGAGAGAAACAAATAGTTCTCGATATTTCTCTTACACTGGGGCGTATTCGTAATGTAAGCTATTTCTCTTACACCGGAGCGTATTATTAATATAATAGTCAATTCACTGGCTAGTCTTCTTAGAGTGGAGCGTATTATTAATCTAATAGACAATTTACTCTATAATGTTCTTACACCGGAGCGTATTATTAATCTAATGGTCCATTTAATGGCCATTCTTCTTACACCGCAGCGCATTATTAATCTAATAGTCCATTTACTGGCTATTCGTGTTACACCGGAGCGTATTATCAATTTAATAGTCCATTAAATGGTTTTTCAAGGAATTGCATCGTGTTACGAGGAAAACACGTTGGATACACTAATAATTTAACTTGACTTGAATACTGCAATATAATTCGTTGATCCACTCGGAGAACATTCTGAATATACTCGATAACCTAGGCTTGTATTGTGATGTCACCAACATATTCATTCTTCATCGGCAAATTCAAATAGTCACATGAAATAATCGTAATTAAAATCGAGGAATCATTACATTTTGTTGTGAAAATTAAATCATAAGGAATATTTGAATTTTTTTAAAAGGTTATACTTGCATAACCTGTTCAAAAATTTCAAATATCCCTAAAATACATGAATGAAAAAAAAGGATAGAACAAGTTTGACATAAACTCTTTGTCCTCTATAGATAAATGTATCATAACATTCTCAAGACATTCTCGCCCTTTGTACGTGACAATTGTAATCAACAGTACAATGCTACAAACCTAGAATTTGCAAGGCCAACATAGGATCCTACAATATTAAACAATACATTATCAATCATATATGTTGTTCAATACAATTGTACTACTGTAGCTTATGCTATTGTTCAAACAGACAAAATCATAATATACGAGTAAATAACTTACGCAGTCTCCTGCCAATCAAAATATACTACACTTTGAGCAGACACTAGAGTGCAAAACGAAGGCTAAAATCTAAACAAATATTTACGATACTGCTACTGCTTGTGCAACGTATACATAATACGTACAGCCAATATAACGTGATCTGATATTATGTTATTTACGTTCCTAACTGTAGATATGGAGATTTCAACACCCTGAAGTAGCCAAGTACATCGTGAGGCGCAGCCGAAGTGTGTACTGGCTACTGAAGGGTGTTAAAATCGCCATATCTACTGATAGGAACGTAGATAACGAATTTATCCCCGAATTATAGTAAAAAATTAGACATTTTGGACCGCGGCGTCCCACGTAAAAGTGACATTTTCTTTGTTTTTCGAAAGAATAAGTACAAAATATGAAATGTTCGAGTGTTTTTACCTGGTGTAAGGCAGTACCTTTGGTAGAACCCTACAGGTGATCAAAGTGACAGCTTTAAATTCAATACATAATGAAAGTTAACTACATTTTATTTTGGAGCGCAACGTCGGGAGTTTTAACGTCATACTATCCCCGTTTTAAAAAGTATGAGAACATTTGATTGGTTAAATGGCTATAGTTACACCCGGTTATATGGTCTAGCAACACCAGGGAATATGGGTGTTTTATACCCTGGGTTTTAACGAATTAAAAGTTGATATAATGATCAAACCGGGGATAAGTCCTGATGTCATTTTTACTTTCGAGGTGTTTCTTCTTCGAATTACAGCTTCTCAGTATCTTTTTGGTTCTTTCACACTTTTCTTGTTGAAAATATGATATCGAAAAATGGATGCATTTTGTGATATCATATGATCTAAGGTTCGATGTCTAAGGATGACTTATGCATAGTGATGGATCAATTTATTATTCCTGTTGCTCATATAGCTATACTTTATTTAACAGTACCTGGTGTTTACAAAGACATACGACGCCCAGGGAAGCCGACTTACGGGCCTCTGTTTTAGTGCACGCCGTTCTCCATGGGAAAAATTCAAATGAGTAATTGTTAACTCCTATAGTTTCTCCACAAATCCTTATACATCCACCGACACATTAGTATCCACCGATGAAGCAACATATATTACAGCTCCTGTTCCCGATGATGCTAAAATAGAAGCTATGCCTAATGAAGCATCAGTCAGAACAGATGCTACAGCCATAACAGAAAGTCAAAGACAGAATCAAATTCCAGATATAGATATATATGATCTCAAAATGTTAACACATTTCAATCTCATAACTATCTCAGATTAACGAGCTATGAAGCAATTTCAACCAATGTAGTTCCAAGTTGTGTTTAATGTCGCGTACTTAACACGTGCAATTATTTATGTATCTGATTACAAATAAAAGTTCAAAATCTAGGATATGACGTTGAGAATAATATATTCGACATTGTGAGACGATACACGTTAACAACATCATCGCGAAGACATTAATCAATAGGTGTATGAATTGTCATGGTGTGATAAATCACTGCTTTATTTGAACATGGAAGTCATGCCTCTCAAAACATCAGAAAAGGGTGTATTCTAGTTCCGAATATTTTGATGCGTTTACAATTAACATATCTGTTGTAGTTGATGTGGTATTTAGATTGTAAGGTCATGGCTCAAGGTGGGCCACGGCCTATGAACCCTTGCTTTGTGGTGAATATTCCAACTTAAGGTCATATTAAAAACTTCCAATGTACCATGAATAATTATATTACTCGTTTTTTTTTTTTTTTGCTTTCATGTAGAATGTCCCACGCGATTGATCAAAGATTAATAATGAATACGAAATTGAAATAATATCAGTCAAATTCAATGAATCACACAAATATTGCACCACAACCATTTCCGGTGATTATTTTCGAACGTCATGACAACTATTTATGTACACATATACATACAATAACAAGACTTTAAAATGTGGAAAATTAATAATAATCATTTTAATTGTCTTTAATCAGATAAAAATGTATTGAATGCAGGTTTGACAATTTCCTAAGATTGAGATACTCAGTAATTATTTCTTCAACTATGAACCGCTACAGTACTTCAAACAGAATATCTTTCTGTCAACGCTTTCATATACCAATAAAACTGGAAAAGATTGCATTACATTCTGAAATAAAGGTATATTGCGACATGTGTTTTTAATTGTAGCTCAAATTTTAGATGTATACACTATAAGCGTAGTCAAGGAGCTATAAAAAGCTGTTTGCTTAACATCGACCTCTTTGTATTTTGTTCTCGTTGAGGAAAAAACGAATAAAGTCCTTGTCTCTGTTTATTTTTTGTCAATTATTAATAGTAAAAATATTTAGTTATTGATATCCTCATCAAATGCATGTGTACTGATATAATGGAGTAACACTGCCAGTCATACAACATTCTGACATTTCATTTTTTAGCGGAAGTCACTGCAAAACACCTTGCAATTCCGGTTAAGTGATGAATTCATAAAGTGGTGACTACATATTGTTTTGTATCTTACTGGTATTAAGAAAATGTGAAATTTAATTCAGCTTGTACTCTTCTGTATGTCTATTATACAGTAACGCCAGTGATGTGTACTGAATTAAATACAGTTATATTGTTTAGTATTGAACATGATAGTGTTTGCCTCAACCATAATTGTAATACTGATGTTCTACCTCACGAAGAACAGATAGTGTTGTCGTCTATATCGATAATTGATATACCCATTGTTCACCTCATACTTAGCATTAATACGATAGCTTTTGCAATATGTACCGAGCGGAAGTAAACAAGTGACAATTCGCGTTCCAAGCTGATAACCCTTTTGTGTTCATTCCTGCTTTTCTGGTGGCACCTGTAAGCAAACATTAACTGACACACAGAGATGAGTTGGGCATAGGGGTATCATCACTGTTCATGAAACATACTCTGTCTTAAGCACAATTCACGGGACGTAAATTCTACTGATTACATTTCTTGAAAAATATGAAACCCAACGTAAATTGTTAAAGTACGTTGCACCCTTGTTACACCCCTACTTATCGTGTCAACAAGAAGACTATGTAACTTTAATTTGATTTTCGTTTTATTTTCATTATTGAAAAAAAAGTATATTTATTACACTAGATGTGGTTTCCGTATCTAATTTATCCATTAATGGGCGACCAAAGATAGCAGTAAACTGCAAATGAAATGGTTTAGTTTGCGCATGAAGGAGACATGATACCTTAATTAGAATGGTAAGTGTCATACAGATTAAATATAAATACAAAGAAAAAAGTTAAGCACCCCTGATATATTGAATTATAACATGTGACCATGAGTTTCAATTGTTCCTTAGCAAAGATGTGATCATACAAGTGTAATGCTTAATTACGATATCGAGATATTATGCAGGTAAACCATGCCTCCCATGTATTATCCAAAATGCAGTATGGCCATCCTTTATTTTGGGTGTTGTGAAAAATGAACATGGTAAGAATACGAATATCTGAGGGGCAAAGATTGATAGGCATGTGAAGAAACCAAACATGTAATACTCTACGTGTTTGTTCCTGGTTACATCATGTCAATTTCATAATAGCAATACGCATGTTATTGAGGATCATCATTGAGTGTCCACGCATATATAAAACCGTGTTATAGGTACTTTTTAATGATCAGAAGGACAGACAATGCAATGACCAAAAGAAACAGAACAAAAGGAAAACAATCTACAAACTATTACACATAAAACCCAAGATCGAGCTATATGAAGTGTGGCAGTACTTGTGGGATAAAGTCGATCGTTGATTTGTACCAGATATTTGACTTTCTCTTGGTATTCCGATCTCCTTCACTAATAACACACACGGACATGAAATAACTGAAATATAGTCAGAAAGTAGCGTGGAGATCGACCGTTTATTGCTTCTGTTTTGGCTACTCTGCGTTCATCCGATCCCGAGTGAAGCAAATTGCGTAAGATACTTTTTCTATGCAACAATGTAAAATAATTCTGTACTATGTACATTGAATAATATGTGTGGTAAAGTGAACCAACGTAATCGATAATGTCAAAATATTGCAGAATTAACTCACTTTTCACGTGTGACACCAACAATTTGATTTCATAATCAGCTTGTAATACGACTCAAATTGTAGCCGGTGATATAATCCATAATGAAATATTACCAAAAACGAAATGTGGGTTAATTTTGTCCATCCTCAGAAAACGAAAACAATGTTTTTTTTTAAAGAAATACTAGGTCATTGGACATATCTACCATCACTAAGGGTTGTGAGTTGTTAATGTTAACCTATGATAGGACTGTTAGATTTAATTAATTAAAGATTATAAGATAGATATTGCATGATGAAGCTGAAAAGTATTAAAAGTGAATTTCAAATGGGATAATCAATTAGTTGGCCATGCAATATTAGGAACATGTGTGGCTTGCATGTAATTTTGATCAATATAATCTACCTTCATTTACATGTATTTGCTTTGGGTATTATAAATAAGCACACTCACTAAGATGGTGTACATGGTAAATCTGATCTCACTCTAGATAGTTTTTCTGTGATTTCATAGTTTACCTTTTGTATTTTTCATTTTCGTGTTGCTTTTTCTTTCACTTTTATTTTGTGTATTATGCTAATGAATTATCTGACGTATGTACAGTGCTGGATTTAGTTAAAAAGAGACCCTAGGTTATTCCACCTGTAGGGCCCTTTCCAATCCCACACGACTAGATGATGACGTAAAAGTGTTTAAGCAATTTGAGTGCGCTATGACAGCATATGCGACTAAGGTCTATGGTAGTCTCAGCAGCAGAGTTGTCAGACGGTGTGGGGAGGTCAGCACCGGGTGACACTTTTATGCGGACATTTGTGGGTCTGTTGTACAAGCCTGTATAGTATTTAGTGCGTGGCTAGGTAGGTTTCTTAAGGTTTTCCCGATTGTGTTACCCAGGACACAAGGCAACGACAAACAAAACGAACACAACACAATATGTGTTGGACCACAATTTACGCCAAGAAAACGCAAATAACGAAATTAAGCATGAACCCTCACTACAAACAACTGGTGAACAAAACAACGTTTTCATGCAAACATCGTAGCGTATATCACAACACGGAACTCGGAACAAACTGAAAATGTAGAAATGAAAAATAATAAAGTCTAGAATATAATCAATTTGACTTTTTACGTCTGTTTAAACTTTCTATTCATAATTGATATATATATATATATATATATATATATATTTGTGGGGTAGAATCAAGAAACCGTACAATTAAATTCATTCCGGAAGGGGATAGGGATAATGCAGGAAATTGCTACAAATCAAAAAGACAGTTGAATGATGTCAGACTATTTTATGATTTTTTTTTATAAAAATAGGGACAATGAACATGGGTGTACATTCCAGAATTTAGAATATTAAAAAGAAAATGAAAAGCAACACATCTCCTGGGTCAGGTGGCCATTCTACATAATGTTTTAAATTCGTCGAAAAAACGGCAAACATTTTTTGGCGAAATCCGTAAAATAAGGTTAGAAAAACGGGGATTTATTTGTTACTCAAAACAGGGTATTGTCACATTGTTACCAATAAACCAAGACACCTGGAAACATGGAAACCAATGTCTTTGTAAATACAATTTATAAAATTGGTCCATGAGCTATAGCCAGCATTTAAACACAATATTTGGATATATTAATTGATCTTGGTCAATCTCTTAGGCTAATTTATGATAATTTATAATATACAAAATAGAATGATATTCCATGTCCGTTGTTGTTAATACATTTAAAAAAAAGTGTTTGATTCTATGTCATGGGAATTTCCGTTAACTATTTATACCTTTTCTATTGTTGTCACTTTTATGATAGAATGGGCAAAAGCATTCAACAACAATATAAGCCCAACGGTTATCCAATGTGGCAATGTATCAAATCATAGGGGCCGTCGTGGTCGTGATCGTATCGTAGATGGATTTGCAACTTTCTATGCAATCAGAACCTATCATCACTGATGTTGTGATTTCGAACTACGATCAGGGAGATGTGTACAATATTATGTGACAACGTTTGTCAGTTACATTCGGCAGGTCGGTAGTCTTATCTGGTTCCTCCTGTTTCCTCCACAAATAAAACTGACCGCCATGATATTACTGAACTATTGTTGAACATGGCGTTAACCACCACCAAACATACATATCCAATTGTGTTACATAGGACGTGCCTGTAGACCGATGATATGTTGCCACCTTACATTTTTAACCTGTGCAGAAATATTAGCTATGATAAATAATGCGGCATTCTGGTATCGTAGTAGCTCAAGTAGAACATAAACTGTCTTAATTTGCCGATGTTGTAATAGGTGAAGGCACTGATTGCTCTTCATGGGCACACGAGGAGTTCACCTCGGGTTTACATGAAGTTCGTGTTACTCGATCACTAATGGTATCGGATATTGATTTTGCATCTTTCTACAAATGTTCGGACAGTGGGGTGTTTTTGGTGTTCCATTTTATTATGAGCTTTCCGAATTCCAAATGCACTGAGTATGATAATTATATATGCTGGCATATTATTTCCAAAATCGGTAAACACTTTACGACGGGTACTATGCAATTAGCAGGATAAATTTGAATAACCGAAACGAATTATTTGCTTTTGTCTATAGGTTTATTGGTGAATATCAAAGTTTTAGAAATTACACCCTAAATGAAGAGTTTTCGCTGCAATTTGCTACGTGTTGTTTTATTTAATTTTATTGGGACTTGACCTAAAATTATATTCACAATTTGTTAATTATTATAGTGCCTGTCATGAATTATGTCTTGAAATTTCTATGCAATTTATGTTCGTGTTATAACTGTATAAGTATGTTAATATTCATTTCCGAGAAATCCACAAAAACAACATCAATAACAACAACACAAAGAAAAAAGAGATACAGAGGTACCAATGATGCAGATTAAATCGCAGAATCCTCCTAGTTTGATACAAATATTCCTAGCGGTCAATTATTTATGACCACATTTAAGTTTTTTTCAACCATGACGACAACATATTAAAATGATCATAAAGTAAACATAGCATGAATTTTGGTAGATAAACATTTCGTAGAAATAAAAGTGTACAAGTTCGCCTATTGATTATGAAGAATCAAGACAGATGCATAGCTTGTCCTTAGTAGAAGAGGAAAATAAACGTACAGTGATGACTGTTTTTTAGCATTATGTGACTCGTAAAGTGAACATTTTATACACCAAAATGACACCAGAACGACACACATTCCCTGATGTAGCGTTTAACTGCAGGCTTGTTAATGAGTTAAGCTTAATCATTGAATATCCTCCTGTGACTGTGAGATGTAAGACAACAATAAAAGCACCGTTCTTGTATTTTTATTTGCGTCTAAATGTTATAATCTCTCGTCCTCATCTACATCCATATTTATAGCGTGTGGCCGTACACGTAACATACATAGCAGCAGTTGATAATTGTGTATACAGTGATCGTCAATGCTATATTTTATACCTACATAAAGTATTATTTGTAATATTGTTCTTGATTACATCTACAAAGAAAATTGGGGATACCATTACGATATTTTGGTTTCTAATCTATATGTTTGTAGTGTTTTGTTTTTGTGATACTGCCGCATATTTATTGTTGCCTTCCTTTCTTCCACAGTTTGTTCAGATGTCTTCGCTTGAAAAACAAATTGGTCTATCCCTTATGGTGTAGGATTAGGATTCTGATATCTGACGCCAATTGAATATTTATTCTATATCGTTGCGGTCAGTGTGGAGATAATCGTAGCACTCGGAAAATGCCACCGACCTGTCGCAAGTCACCGACAAATTTTTATCACATAATGTTGTATCGAATACACATAACCACGAGCGGATTCAACATCACAACATTAATTGTAATAGGTAGGTACTGATGGAAATGAGTTCATATTATTCATAATTGATGTGCCTGTTTAAAGCCTGCAAAGTGTGCGGTCATGTATTTGTATGTATCGATGTTGCTTTTTTCTACGAATTTTCTATTTTAATTTGGGACTTCTCCGGTATGTTCTGCCTTTCATATTGTTCCTTATTTCCTCAAATTAATCATTATTTTATCTTTAATTTCTGTTGTTGTCCTGTCTAATTTGTGTTCTAAATGTTTTATTTGTGTCTTAGGGGCTGTTGTGGCAGTGATCATATGCCATTTAAATTTACATCTGCATATCACCACTCGAATCTCGAGCAGGGCGAGGTGTGCGACATTAGGTGATATAGTTCGTCATGTACTTACCACAGGTCGGTGGTCTTCTTCGGGTCCTCCATTTTCTCCACCAATAAAATTGACCACCATGATATAATTGACACATTGTTGAACGTGGCGTTAATCACCACCAAGCAAACAAACAGAAAAACATTCGTGCTTCACGTGCGTTAATGTAATGTTTCTTGGTGTATAATTTATCTATCAGGTCATTTGACTTCATCACATTAAAGTGAATACATATCACAATCCAGTGGTAGCTGAGAAATACAATCTATATTTTATAGCCAAGTTATTACCTTATGAAATATGATTAAGATAAATAATGATAATAAGCGTCATTTATATTGTCAAAGAAGGTTTTTACTCTGTACATGTGTATTCGAATACTGCATGTATGTTACTTAATGCATGTTGAATAAACTATTAACTATCTACATGTTCTTATTAAATAAACACAAAGATTGCATAACCGCATTGAATCAATTATTATACTTACACTGTGCTATGCATGAGTATACACTTTAATATAAAGTGGAAAACCTGCGGTCTAACAGCTGCTTAACATTTAGAAAACTGAAACTTTTGATAGTTATCCCCCTTTGATCACAGCAAATAAAAAAGATTGTAGCTTAAGGGGTTGTGCAATACAAAATACAACGTGTAACATTAGCATCGAACCTTTGTTGCCAGTTAAAAACATTTATAAAATGCATTGATTAGTCCCCGGGAGCTGTTTCAGAGCCTGTTGAATTACTGTTGGTGAAGTATAAATGTATCTAGTGTAACAGTCTGATGACCAACTATCTTAAGTTGGATTAAATGATTGTCAAATCTAGGTGCATGTGAAGATGTAGCTACTCCAATTCTGAAAGAGTGATTATTAGAATCACTAGACAAATCTAACTTATCGAGCAACGGTTTAATATGTGTAATTAAAATAGTCTGGTCAAATGTGTATTGTCATCAGATAAAAAAAATAATTCTAAAGAATTTAAAGATTACCTTAATTGAAAAAGTCTTGAAATTGCTAAAACAGGGTAAATAACATAGCCTGTTTTATTACGAGGAATACGTATACATTGTCTAAAAGGATCAGTTTTTGGTCTGTTAATGGCTATGAAAACACACCTATCTGTTATTTAAAGATTATTTAAACATAAATTATATTCAGGATCAAACTGATTTAAAATTGTGAATTCTACGCATCTTAAAACGGGGAACCTACAGATTAAATGGCGACACACAGGGGTTAGACATAATTTCTAAAAAGTACAATCATGTTATTATTTGCATTATAACATAGAATAAAAACTCGTTTAGTCAATCGAAACCTTGTTTCGTCTTTTTATTTATAATTGATACATCACTGTATTTGTAGACAAAGGTCCTAAAAGATCACAGTCTGGCTCTGACTTTATCCAATTTATATTTTCTAGGTGACATGTTCGAACTCCATATTCATGCAATGCTTAGGGTAAAAGATGTCTGTGTAATGTTTTGTAAATCGTTGAGAGCATTTTTTCCTTTTTTAAACTATTGTATTGTTTGTTTCTCTCTGATTTACAACTTCTGGTTATGCCATTGCTATCGTCAATTCCCACCCATCGAAGGCATGTTTTTGCCAGATATCAATTTTGATTACTTAACAAACTGATATAGCAGATCTCTACGATTTTAGGACAACGTGGTTATATCGCGTGAACATGTGTGTTATCATAACATAATGCTTTATGTCATATCCATAGCATATATGTAAATCGAGGAAACTTATGTGTTTGAATATATGTCTAATAGATGCATAAGTTCATTTCTGTGTTTATTTCAAGATCAATGGGAGAGATGTGATCAACAAAGATAGATCATCTGTATAGAGGAAAATGAGATTAAAGGATCGGGTTAGCTTATTATCGTTCTGTAGAAGCCGCTGTAGGCAGTGAGCCCTTACGAATAACGATCGGTGAGAAGAGGAGCACAGTTGGTAGTCGTCATAAATTGATCACAGGATTTCCAGCACTCAATTATATGTGCACATCTTTTGGACGGATCTATTAGACAATTCGGTCTTTGATTCTGGTTTGTGCTGTATAACTGCCAGGGGCGTAGAAACTGGGATGGGGACAGATGTCCCCTCCGCACACCCCAACATACAAAGGTGGGGCGGTTATATTTTGCCTCCCCACTTTTTTGGCTAAAATTTAGAAATTGATCAAATATTAGAATTGAAGTCATAATCATTGATCAAAGTAAAGTGCAAAAGCGTGTGCCCGGAGCCAAATGACTGTTATTATTATTATTATTATTACTGGACAGGTTTGACGGCTGTTACATGTTCTCCAGAAGCTAGTCATCCTCCCAGTTGAGAGGCAACTTACAATGTTTCCCAACTTTCCAGTCCACCTACAATGCTTGTCATCCCACTTCCATGTCCATCAAAGGGCTTGCCACCGCCTTTTCAATCCTCTCAGTTGTCTGTGGCTACTTTGTATGCTAAGATATCATGAATTGTGCCATGCATGGGGCAGAATACATATATTTTGTCGAATCACACGGTCTATTTCCTGATTTTTGTTGTAAAAGTTTGTATTATTCTATATATTACCTCTATTTTATGCCATTTTCTATTTGATTTTAGGACTTTTCCGATCGCATGGTATTTTCTTAATTTATATATCTTAATGTTAATTGCATATTTCATTTGTGTTGTGTTGTCAAGCACGATTATGACTTTATAGTAATTTCAAATTATCAAATTGAGATTTGTCGCTTATATATTATTTAACCAGACATGTATGATATTTTACATCATACATACTTTATTTTAAAATTCTACATCAACAACAAAGTCTCCTATCATCTGATGAATTATGTCACCCTCTTTATGGACAGTTCCTGTGTGTATTTAGTCACATATAAATATCAGTAATATTCTTTATCTACTGTTTATAAATGCCTTATGTTATGATATAATATACTGTTTACACTGACATGGTAGATAAGTTTACAATGACACGTAGGTGATTATAACGATAACTATTTGTTGTA
>MJUT01030136.1:2690-24798 GCA_002080005.1 Gigantidas platifrons | reverse complement strand
ACTGTTTACAAGGACATGGTAGATAAGTTTACAATGACACGTAGGTGATTATAACGATAACTATTTGTTGTAATTTAACATTGACTTCAACATTATACAAGGACTTTAAAAGGTTTAGATAGAAAAAAAAAGAGATTACGAGCTCGTGCTTTGTTTAAGATATCAACAACAACTTTAAATACATATGTTTTAATTATGATAATAAACGTACATACAATGTTTCATAAAACCTCCAAACAATTTTAGATTCTATAACCATTAGTTTATGTTCTGCATCATTTGTACGGAATTCATTCATACACTTAGTCTATTCATCTCACACATCATTCTCTGTTTACCAGTTCGTCATGGATTCAAATATGTAAATCATTAAACAACATCACATTGAAAGAGAATATTATTTACAAACAACTTTAAAGATAATTTAACATTTATAAATGTGGTTCACCAATGAATTGACCTTCATACATACAATCAAGGATTTATATAGAAATCATTGATACAATGTAGTCCTTACTAAAACATCTACTTTGCAGTGTATGTATATCTTTAAGTACAAATATATATGCTTTGTTTTCTTGATAAAATATTGTTAAAGGTTTCAAATTCATGCAGCTATGTCTATTGTTTAATATTTGGCTTTGTATTTGTTCGAGTTGTAGATTATTTAGAGTTAGTGAGTGAGTTATTATTGCTTAATGTCAGGTGTCAATTTTCCTGTAATGTCATGTCGTGAAGTTATATAAAAGCTATATGGCAATGATATGACAATGACATCCGATTTATAGAAGACAAACCCTATTAGTTGGATTTTATATAAGTAACTCACACAACAGTCCACCTGTCAACATGACACTCATTACGTGAGCCAACAAATTTTAAGAACGCATCTTTACGACAAAAAATTGTGCAATTTCCATACACATACATGTACAACATGTATGTCAACATTCTAGCAGCAACTACATACGGAGTATGTACATATCACTCGCTCGATCCGATATACCAAAGCTTGTGGTGTCTGTAATAATTTCTTTGATGGGGGTTTTCTGCTAACAAGGAAATTACTAGATCGCTTCGAACGTTTTACGGTCACCGCCATGACATGGATAATCGCTATGGAGTATCTATTTTTATTAATAACCAATGGTATGTTCCATTTTTAGTAATTACAATCCGGTCCTGTCCTCATCCTTGCCTTACCACCGGGCGAGTAACAAGACCAAGAGGACGAGTGCCACAAGTTCAACAGGATATACTTACACTTCCTTCGCACCTGATTTCAACTGCTGTATTTAGTGGGGATCGCGTTGCTTAATCTTTAGTTTTCTGTGTAATGTTTTAGTAGATCGTTGTTAGTCCTTTGGTCCTTTGTTGGCATTTAACATCCTATCCACAAGTAGTAGCAAATAAACATATATTAAGGATGTAGACCTAAAGTATGGGATATAACTCTATTTTCAGTGTCTTCTCAAATATATGATCGTCTGTGCGTTTGAAAATTCTCCCTCAATTCCAAGCTTCTTGGTGACAAAGATTGTTTACATTGGATATGGCCAGTTAAAAAAAACTCCTTTTCCTTTTACCTTTCCATAACTGTGCTCCTTGTATTTTTATATCTTATTGCTGCTTATTCCAATGTCAGGCAGTGTGTTATTATCATATTCCGGTGCCCACAAAATATCATCGAAATATCTCTTTCCAGAAACAAATTTTCATCGAAATACGTTGTCAAAAATGCCAGAAAAGTAACACAATTTGTGTGACAAACCTTTTCTATTGAATTTCAAAGGTTTGTAAAAAAAAAAAATATATACACCAGAATCTTTAATTTTATGAAACTATAGAGCAAATTCATTTTTTGGTAGTAAAAAAATAGAAAGCTATGTTTGGGAACAAAATTGTACTATCTGATCATCTCTTATACCGCTGCCCCCTTCTCCTAAGACAACTAAAGAATAACCAGAATCAAACGAATACACCCGGAGCACAGAATTTGAAGGAATAACAATACAGCTGGGTGGCTGTCTGTTTGTTTGCTTTGTGTGTGTGTGTGTGTGTGTTATGAATTAATCAAGTAGAGCCACCTTAATACCACCCTTCTCCCTCCCCCAGCCGACCTGAAAATAAAAAAGACAAATGCAGTCATTTAGTAATTTGAACATCCACTGTGTCAATTATAAGAATTCAAAAGCTTTTTTGTTATTTGTAACTAGTCAATTTTTATCTCACAAACAAAGAAACTAGCAAAGGATGGGTGTGTGATAACTTTCCTCGACAATTTCTTTTTCTGGGAGCCATCCATGAAAAACATAAATCTAAATATTTTTAAATTCTGACGGTAAAAGTTTGCAAAATTTGGTGCAATGATGTCTACATGTCTACTCTTCAGTGTGATATTTTTTGGCAAAAATTAAATGACAGGATTTTTTTTAATCCGATTTTTAATACCAAGGTGGTCCTCAGGGCATCCCCCTTTTTTGCAGTTTTCACTGTTTTGCACGTGATTATCTCCAAACAGGATAATCAGATATGCTAGATGTTTCATATCTATTCAACAACAACACTCTCAAGTGTATTAAAGCCAAAATATTCCCTTTCAATCAGAAATAAATGTGCATATATATTAGAATCTTCCGAAACTAGTATTACCATCTGGCGTAAAGAATACCCCCAAAATTGCTATATTTAGGATGTGTTATGGAGAAAACGGCACGGTGAATTTTTTTTGAAACTTTGGCAGATAATGTATTCAGACATAACGATTCCATGATGCAAATGTTAAAAAAAATTGAATGATGGGAACATTTTAGGTTAACCCAGGTCTACACCCTTAACATGTAATAAGTATTATATATACCATGGATCTTACGAATTAAATTATTTAAACAGACGAATCCGACAGATCTATGACGTCAATATCATGGAATAACAGATCTATGACGTCAAAATCATGGAATAACATCAAGACCTTCATGTTAGACCATGTTTTGAAAAAGTTCACTATTTTTAAGTTGATTAACTGTATAAAAACATTAAAGGAAACATGCTTATTTATGTTACAAATGTCTTATATAGAATGTATATTTATTTAGATTTACTGATTTTACCTCTAAGGGACATAACACAGAAGATTTGAATTAAAAAAGTGTTTATATTTATTTTTTCATGTTTCTCCTTTTTTCAATTTTTTATTTCAGTACGATCATGGATCCTCCTACTACAAAATTGGATATTCTGATTTGCCCTAGTAGATATTGGAATTCTGATTTATACTGGTTTAAATCCAGTACAAATCAGAATTCCAATTTCTACCAGTAGAAATTGGAATTCTAATTTGTACTAGTAGGATTACGGATCCTACTGGATTCCAATTTGTACTGCAACATATATATATAATTGATGGAGATAGTTGTAGTACTTGACCACCAACATCGTTATAGGCTCACCAAGTTAGTGATGTGGGTCCCATTGGTTGTACATCAAACCAATTAATTACGTGATTGAATCCAATTAACGTAAAAGGGATACTGAAAATATACATTATATAGGTACTTTATTATTTTTCAAAACGAGTTGATTAGAATACCAATAAACTATTTCAAACACAATAAGATAGACAACTGAGTTAAAAAAAACGAAAAAAAACATTTGTTTATTTCTGAATCCTATTGTATAATTGTTGTTGGTCTGTTTATATGTATTACCTATATGAATAAAATATGTTTAAACTCAGGTAGGTTTTTCAAATTATTTTAGTGATATTCATTGTATATACAATATGATTACACAATATACGTTTCGTCCCACTTGTCATGGTTTTTAAACATACACATATAAATGATAACATATATTTGATCTTATAGGTACAAGTGTATCTGTATATTATACTTAAAAGTCAAATATCACGTATGTATTTAGTTGAAACATTATCAATTAACATATATATCTATCATCTGACATTTAATTTAGAACAAAAATATACTTTTTCTTGCTACACGTTACACTTTATTTAATTGTAGGTATTATTGATCTTTTGTGTTGTGACGAACTAGACACGTTATAACAAATCCGTACACACGAAGGAAAACAAAATGGCGCAGGTAGCTAATAAAACGTGCGAACTTTGTATGCGTGCCCCCGGTCTACATTATTGTACTGAGTGCGGGCAGGTCTTCTGTGATGACTGTAAGATCATTCATTTAAGATCGAACATTAGCAGAAACCATACTTTTATGACCGGATCTAATATCAACACGGAGAAGAGAGCAGGAGGATGCAAAGATCATAATGAAGATTTCGTTTACCTTTGTGCAGATTGCGATCAACTTATTTGCAGATTATGTGTCACTAAGGCACACTTAAGACATGCTGTAGTGGATATTAAGGATTCAAATAAGGAAGTCCAGACTGAAATATCAAAATATTTGGATTCCAAAGTCGACAATGTCCGTTCAAGTGCAAAATTAATTGAAGGACAAACGAAGACGTATAAAACAGAGATAGAAGCGACCGTGAAAGTCATTACTGAGCACGGAAATCTTATCAAAGAAATGGTTGATAAAAAGGTAGATACTCTTATCAAAGCCTTAAGAATAAGAGAAAGCAGTGAACTGCAGTCTTTATCCAAGGCAAATACAGATTGCAAAGACCTGTTGGGAGAGGCCACCAGACAACAGCAGATTTATCAGGATATGATAAAACAATGTGATGAAGTTGCGTTCTTTCACAAGATGAAGAAAATCAAATCTGACATAAATAACTTGAAGACAGTTGACGTTACAAGATTGCCATCAGCAACGTACAATAGGAAAAGTCTTAACCTTTCTGATGTAGAAAAATTGTTTGGAAATTTAACCTTCCAGTAAGTAGTTTTATTTTTATATCAAAATATTTGATAAAAAGAACAGAACAAAATGTACTTTATTTCATCAATCCATAACAAGGATCATTTCATGATAAAATCTGATAATATATTTTTCATTCAATTCTCCAAAACGATATGTTTTACACACAGGGAACACTGGTGAAATAAAAAAAATGTGACAGAGGTGAGGGGAACTGCCTATTCGAATTAGGATCAGTTAACACTGCCATGGGAATCTAGTGAAGTTCCTAGTGAAGTTATATATTTAATTCTTTAAACACTGGCCGTGGAGTGCCCGTTACTAGGCAACATTGTCTAATCCTATCCGCCACCTTTTTTTTACCATGTAACAATAGAAACATCCGTTCATATGTCCGTACTTTTTCCTACTATTTATTTCATAACGTGTACTTGCTATTATTATGTCTGAAATGTTGCTACTGGAATGTCGTTGCCAATTATTGTACATTATTTACCTGTAAATGTGAAAGTTCATTGCACAGCCAAACTATTAAGCTAAAAAGAAACGTTCTTAAAGACACTTAACCATATATTTGTTTTACCATATTGTACAACCGGAAGTCGTACTTTTACTGTACCGGCTTCTCTTACGTGGAGCTTGCTTTCATCAATGTATTTACAATATTAATAATATGCTACAACCAGACAAAATTTAATGTTCGCGGTGTTTAACCGTTTGGTCGACAAATAATACACAATTATTCCCTTCATATGAGATGAACATCGGAAACTGAGGGTGGCTTTGTTCTTCGAAAGTTCTTAACCTGAAGATTCTTCGAGGGCGTCAGCCCGAGGGAAACCAACATATCCAGCGTTGATTACTTTATGTAAACCTCATATTAAGGCAATGGATGTTTAATTATACCAAGATTAGTTTTCAGTATTTAAACTTGAATGCTTTGCTTCATAGAAGACAACAAAGTAATTTAGTATCGTCTCCTTCTACATTACATATGTTTGGTGCATCCACTGACCTCATCCACTGGTTCACCCACCTCAACTTATTACTTTTATATTGTAAAAAAAATATGTAGTCAATAAAACAATGATTGAAAACAGCAAAGGTGTAATTAGAAACGATAAAAATAAAATAAGTACCAACCATACAATGGTTGAAAGAAAAAGGGCAAAAGGACAAGTAAGGATATATATAGTTGGCCATAAATTAGGGACTACCAGTTTTTCACTGTAGCTAAACTATTTTTCTCAAATGTGTGAAAAACCTGCAGTTGCGCACAACAAAGCATGTTATGGATGATAAATACAATATAACCCAGATCACCAACAATTACAGGTATTTTTGTTTAAAATAAGTAACCGGATGCACGCTGAAAGTGAGTATGGAAAATTGAGGAAAAAAATGTTTCAGTTTGGACTTCTGTAGCAAAAACTTGTACAACCTATACACGTTTAATCTGGTTGGAAAATGAAAACCAATCATTTTTCAATATGTATTACTCATAATACAGTGAATAATGAGTATAACCGCTTCGCATTCTGAAAGGTTCCTGAACACGTCTCATCATTCCGTGAATCAGGCGTCTCCGCCTGTGTTGTAGATACTGATGCCATTCCGCACCGAAGCAGTCTTCAAAACCTGCGTATTTTGACACTTTGGGGTATGTGCATTCACTTTTCGTCAAAGGTAGTCCCATAAATGTTCTATCTGATTCATATCCGGTGACATGATCTGGCCAAGGTAGGAGCTCTATTGCCTCCTGTTGCAGATAGCCTTGCACTATACGGGCCCTATGGTATGGGATCTAGCATTATCATCCATTAGAATTGATCTACTTGCTAATTACTGACTATCAAATGAGGCACAGCTAATGAGCGCAGCATCTGCTCACGGAACGTTTGTCCCGTTAAAGCCTAATCAAGGACATACAAGTCAAGCACCATCTCCAGTAAATACAGTCATACCCACAACATGTTCCTGTTGAAATGAAGTGTCTCTCGGTCTCCATACGCGGGCGCGGCCATCAACTGGATTTAAAAAAAAAGACTTTCATCCGACCAGTGCACTCTATGCCACGACCTAATATTCCATTTCATCTGGTCATGTGCCCATTGAAGCTTGACTGTGTTGTGGCGTATTGTCAGTAGACGTGTTATCGGTCTCCTAGCACGAAACCTTGCGTTGTGAAGACGGCTGTTGACGGTCCGTCTGTTAATGCGCCCGTTGGCAATCCCTTGGCTTCGCAGTGTGTTTGCATTGCTGAATGGTTGTTGTCTGGCAAGCCTTTAAAGGAGTCTATCCTCTCTTGGAGTCGTCTTCAGAGGCCTGACTGTCCTTTGTTGTTCTTTTACACTCCCGGTTTGGTTCAAGCGCTGCTTCAATCGAACATTGACCCAGTGGCTTACATTGAATCGTTCAGCACTCTGTATGTAGGACATACCACCCCTTACCATTACAAACGCTTGTCATCTCTCTGCATCTGACAGTTTTCGACGTGCCATGTTGGAATAAAGCTTAGAAAGTATAAAGTTTTACCTGCACTACACGTGTAGATCCTGATTAGAAACCTCCGCCAAACCTGAGTTTTGCAAAGGTACAGGTCAACATATAAAAACCTGTTTCGTCGTTCTTTAATTAATCGATCGAATATTCTGCAGTGTTATGCAAAACATGGACAATTATTATGCTTCCTGTAAGAAAGTTCTTTTATAGTGAAATTGTTCTATTTTCGCATAGATTTTAAAAGAAATATATAGCGTTGCAGCACTATGCGAAAATAGAATGCATTGCTGTAGCAACGGACTATTGATTTTCACGTCAATCACTGTTCAAATCACGTACGTGGGTGGAGCTTATTCCTGTCTGACAGAAAGTGGGCGGGAATTATTTGCCTGAACATCTGTGTGCTTAAAGTTACGATGTTCTTCACCACTAATTGATGTCGCGTAAAGACAATACTGTCGTCTGCAACAAAAAGCAAACAAGATGTCATGGTTTGGTCAAAACGATAAAGCAGCGTTTAGGAATGATAATTTTAGGTCCAAGAAGACAGGCCAACAGACAAATTTTGCTGTCAAAGTATTGTCAGATTTCGTCATTCAAAGGCGTATGGAAATTGATATTTTGGAGGCTACAAAAGATGAGATCGCAAAATTGTTACAAGCTTTTTAATGCCAACATTAGAAATACAAATCGTGAATTGTACAAGAAAAACATTCTTCTAGCCATAAGACAGAGCATAAATAGATATCTGAAGGAAAATGCCAGAATGTTCGTCATAATAACAGATCTTGAATTCACACAAGCTAACAACAATTTTACTTCCCTACTCCGGAAAACGAGAGAAGAGGGGAAAGGCAAGGTCACACATCACGAGGCATATCTATCGAAGATTTGAAAATGTTGTATGAGCACCCATTGATATTCAATACTAGTACTACTCATGATGCCAATGCGTCCCAGTTTGAATATTTCAAATTGTACCGTCAATATTAACTATTATACATGAACAATACGGGAAGATAGTAGGTATTGTTTAAATTTTGAGAACACTTTAAGAGACTTGAAAATACCGTAGTTGACAGATCTACTGAACATTTTTTGTTATTTTTTTACTCCTGTTCACTGCCATTGGAATCAAACTTGGATGACTACTTTGATAGTCATTTGTTACAGATAAATAGTTATGAAACCAATGTATTGTTGATATTACTGTTGTTTCAAGTTATTGAGTACTATGGAGGAGGTTAATGATAATGAAATGGAAGGGTATGGAGTAACTGTACATGAGACAAAATCCAAATATAAATACAGGGTAAAACATGTACATAGCAATGGAACAACGCTTTTATTGTTCCTCTTCATCATGAAGTCACAACGAGGCCAGGCATTCAACAATGAGCAAAATACACCACGTAGCAAGTTCAAGACGAACCCTAGCATCGGCTTAAGCAGTATATTCTACGCTATATGTCGATAATGCTTTACATCCATATACATATTTAAAAACAAACATTTCTCCTCAAAACACATACAATTGAAGAACTATTCCAGCGTAACTATCTTTTTAGCAGCCAAAAAGACAAAATACAAAAGTCTTTATCCCAACAGGATTACATATACATGTACAGGTTTATATACAAGGCTTCTTTTCATACTATGAAGCATTTTTCACATAGAAATACACTATTGCATGACACTATTCAAAATAGTAAACAGTCAGTATAATAATGATATTAATGTTGTGTTTAACATTGACTATGGAAAATAGTAGCAAGGGTGAGAGACAATAGTGCATTCCCCTTCGGTTCGTGCTCTATTGTCTCTCACCCTGGTTACTATTTTCGCATAGTCAATGTTAAACACAACATTATTATATAAATAGTGTATCAGTCCGGTATAGGGTGGGAGTTATAGGGTTAAGCACCACTTTCAACAATATCTCAACTATATCGTGGTGGTGAATATTATTCCTGGAGCAAACCGGAGTAACAGAAGAAAACCCTACCACATACAATTGTATCGAATATACCACGCCATGTGCGGTATTTAATTACCCACGTCCTATCTACTGTCTGGATTGCTTATCTTTTAAATTTATTGATTCTTTCTCACCAAAATAATCATTTAGAAGGTAATATACCAACTTGCATTTTAAATATTAAGTGACAAAATGAAAACAAAATATCGCATTATCTAAATTAAATCATTAAAACGTATAAGCAGAGGGGAGAGTGATAACTTTCCTGGCAAAAAAAAAACAAAAAACGGCGTAAAACCAAAAAAAAATAAAAAATAAAAAAAATAAAAACCAGGGATCACGTGCTTAAACTATCATAATTGTAAAACAAACATATTTTGAAATAAATCAGCTACGAAAAGCAAGTTTAAACATTGAGGTATCATCACCCCATCGATGGCGTAATGGTTAGCGTGCTCGCCTCGAGTGCGGTTGGTCGTGCATTCAAGTACCGGTCGGGTCACATGAAAACAGTATGGAGAAAATGCAAAGAGTGGTCGGCTCGGAATCAGAATAATGTGTCAATGTGGAGCGACATGTCCACCCTCGGTCTGTTGTCTCAGTGAGCTAGTACTATAAAATCCAACTCTTCTTGGTTGTGAAAAAAGTGGACCAACTCAGCTTGTTCGTCTAGAACAAATCGGACCTCATCATCATCTCATTGAACATTAACTTCTCGCCATGATATAGCTGAACAATTGCTTAATTAGCCCTTAACAACACTCACTCAATCACTCCCTCTGCTGGTTATCAACTTCACCAATATGGATAGCCGTTGTAATTATATTTTGTAGACTAATCTATAGTTTTATAATTAAATTTTACTATGTGTGTGTGACACTTACGAAAGAGGACATAATATACAAACATATTTTTTCTTTAATTTGTAAATTAAATTTACGAAACACACTTGATCTTGCTTCGGTTTACAGAAATGTCATTAGCATTACAAATAGAATTATATTGCTGTGTCTGGCATATACGCTAGGAGATCTTTAGTTTAATATTAACATCTATTTTATTAGCAGTCACAGCCGGGCTGCAGAGTTACTGTGACACTACATGCAGTGTTTCATGAGTGGTGTAAAATTGGTGTGGGATCTGAGTATTCTGACAGATCTGTTATAATTTAATCCAATCAAGAACAAACCCCTGATGCAATAGCATTGTTACGTTTGACTTATTTACTCATTACATAACTATTTCCTGTTCTAAATTTAACTTGCATGTATATTCAAAGAATCAGTTCCAGTTTCTTTCCTAAAAAAAATAGCTAATGTCATATGTCATCTTTAAATCGCAGTAAAAGTTATTCAAATGGACAGTCCAATGACGGAAATGTTTTATTACTAATGTTCTCCAAAGGGAATTATAAATTTAAACAATAAACATGAGTAGGAAGGACTAAACAGTCGTTGTCAAACTATAGTCAAAATCGGTTTTTATTCGAGATGTCGTGTGAACATGATATATTGTTGATAAACAATATTATTAGATAAGACTAGACTTCCCATTAATATTTCATACTTTTCAGTCAGAAGGTGTGTTCAGCATTCCTTCCTAATACCGAGGTCGACTTAAGCATTATTAAGAATACCGGTTAATAAACCCATCCACTCCAAAAGTTATCAAAAGGCAGCACTGTCTTTAAGTTGAAATGATATTCCGGAGTGTGTGCTTCTTATCAGGATTTCCTTAATAGAAAACTACAGAAACAGGGTTCCTCGTTGTTAAGTTGAAGTCGTCGTTTCGAATATTTTACTTTCGCCTCATAAGTTAGTCAACACATTCGGAATACCTGCGCTACATATGATCACGCACACATGGACTTTGTGGTGATAATCCCGTTCCATTCCCGTTCGTGATTTATCAGCGAATTATAAATTATCACCGGATTTTCAACATGAGTAATCCAAACAATTTTACTAGTAGAGGTAGAGCCGTTTACCTTCCGGAACACTTAATATTACTCCTAATTCTAGTAGGGAACGTTTTGCTCATGCATTGCTCGCACGAACTTGATGAACGTTAGGAAATTGCCATTCATCAAATGACTATGAATCTTTTGTTTCTTATATAAAATTTATTCTTTCCTTTATCACCACATGATTTTTGCTGAATTTCACAATACGAGTAGCACGTCAGGTGTCTAATAAGAGACATGAATTACTTACCTTCGAGAGCACATGGGTTCATCCCCGTGTTTATTGGTGGAATCAGTGTTTCTCATCTTTTTAGTTTTCTGTGTTGTGTTGTGGTTTTTGTGGTTTTGGTGTTGTTTCTCGTCGGGCTGTGTACCAAATATTTCTTTCGTTTTCTCTAATGCTTATTTAATGTTCTGGTCAAAGTATCATTCACTTAATAATTTGAAATTTGAAACACCGGAAAATGCCAACGAATTAAATGGACGACATAAACACACCAATTTAAAGAGGCAGAATGGCACCATATAATCATAGTAAAATAATTACACATAGGACATTATATACATGCTTTACTCATACTATAACAACTGTTGAAGTACATCATATAATATCAAGTATTGTTCAATTTGTAAATTGTCAGTTATTTGTCTCTATCTATCGACCATATACCAATGATAATATGGATTAGGCACAGCATACAGGCTTGCATCGCATCTACGCATAGACATGTACATGTATTTTACTAGTCTGTGATTATGAGTCCAAAGTCTCTTGAAGTTCCAAAAAATTAAAAAAAAATAAGAATTTTTTTTTTCTTATTTGTTTTTTAGTTTTTGAAACTTCAAGTGACTGTGATGAGTCAAACGTCTATCATTTAAAAAAAAGTATCCTTTTCATCTGAGGGTGGTGCACATGGCCTTGTTACGATTTCTTTATATCCCTCGACTACTCTTAAAAATACATTTTTGTACACATGAGACACATGAGAGTAGTCGAGGGATGAACAAAATCGTAACAAACCCCTGTTGGTCGTATTGCTCGTATGTGTTTACTGTACATGTTTTGAAAAATAAATTATGAAAGTTCATAACGTTACATTTTGACATGATTATTTGTAAAAATGAGGTTCAAAGTCCACCGAAATGTCAATGATATAAGAAAACAAATAATAGCTTTCATAAAGAAACATATAATCATCCTTTTCACGCACAAATCAATTCATAACTCCGACAGAAAAGGCATAACATATCGAATGTCTTACCCCCGCTGATCCACTTCTCTTGTTGTAAACAAACAATTATGATCGGACCAATCGGCAGTTGATCAAAATGAAACAAGTAAGAGAAACCAGCTACCTCACGATCCTACGACCAACACTGGAATACGCAGCAATGGTTTGTGATTCCACCACCAAAACCCTGATACAGACACTCGAAAATGTACAAAGAAGAGCTGCCCGCTTCGTCATAAATGATTACACCAGCAGAACACAAGGATGCGTGACAAGCATGTTCACATCACTTGAGAGACAGATTTTAGAACAACGGAGGAGGATACGCAGACTCGTTATGATGTATAAGATCCAGCATCAACTCGTGGACATCGACCGAGACTTATACCTCAGACCTGGTGACAGCAGAACCAGAGGTAAAAAAAGGTTCTTCCAGGAGTGGTCCAATTATGACACTCTCAGAAACTCCTTCCAAAGAACAGCACAAGAATGGAATCACCTACCAGACACCACTGTTGGGGCCAACTCCATAGAGGAGTTCAGGGCTAACCTCCAACAATAGGTTAGCCACACCAACCAGTGTAAATAGTTTTAAGGGTTGGCAACTGAATCAATATTGTTTAAAAAAAAAAAATCATCTTTATACTCCTACAATTGCTTGACATTTTTTTTTCTTTGCTTTGAAGCCATGAGCGACATGATCAACGAATCGTGTGACGACAGCTTTAGGGACGAAACAATAAGGTCTGACGATTGTCCATTTTTTAAATAAATTAATCGTTTCATGTACGGTTTCCTTTCTATCTTGGGGGGGTTGGGGTATTTTTAAACTGGATAGTTATGTTTTATTCAAATTAAAAGACTTTTTCCTGTACTTCACTCTGAAATGATCATTTATCAGACATTAAGTATGTATTCTATAGAAATACATCTATTTTGCAAATAGATACAACCTATGTGATAGAAAATGTAGTATCTAGCCTATATGTGATACAAGATGTACTTTAGTCAGAACTAACTTTCGTGACGTCATAGGTTAGGAATGTGGGGAAACCCCCAGTGACGTCTTTGTAAACATTGCGGAATCTACGTCAGGAAAATCTCAACGTACTCGAGATTTATCTTACTAATTTTAAACATTTATTTAAAATACCCACTTATACAATATCAAAATGAATAAAAAATGTTAAATTACAATTTTAAAAATATATCCATGTATGGATATCAAAACATCGTCTTCTTCAGTCCTTGAAAAGAAGTGCATAAACCTTTCACGACTTCAAAACAGGCCTTTGGCTTTGCACAATTTCCAATATATTCTTTTCACATTGCTGGGAACTGCACCGTTCAATACATAAACAATTATTAGGCAACCAACTGTAAATCGCCACCAAAGAAACGCAGGGCAACGCTTGTTTACTCTGACAGTGACAGCGATCATGAATGAATGACGTGACGTAACAATACGTGTGTGACGTAAACTTAGGGGCGAAACAAGAAGGACCAGCGATTGTCAATTTTTAAAATAAATTAATCGTTTCATGTAAAGCTGTACGGATTCCTATTTTTTGGGGTTATTTTTAAACTGGATAGTTATTTTGTATTCTATTTAATAGGCTATTTACGGTCATTCGCTCCAATTTTCCATTCTATGCTGAAACTTAGGAACCACTTCCGGTTGGTATTGTTGGTATATTGATTCATCTCCTTAGACATGTTGCTGTTTAGCTCGCATCTTGCGATGCTCGCTATAAACACTTGTTATACTTGTGTATCTAACTACATTTATGCAATATTGTAGTTGTATGTAATACAATTTAATAACAATGGGTCCCCTTGACCTGTGCTACCACAAGTTAAACATGAAGAGTGTTGTAGTTTTATATCAAACTGATTGTATACAATATTGTATTAACATGTAATTAAGAAACATTTATTTTATAGAGAGACAGAAGTGACAGTTAAGAAGACTAAACTGTCAGCCGAAACTCACCATCAGCCTAAAGAACCCAAACAAGAAAAGAAGAAAGACCAACCACCAGTCACAAAGTAATTAATAATAATAAATATATATAAATATCGGAAATGTTAATAAAGGTTAGATAATACCAAATGGGCAATAAAACACGTACAACCTAGAGAAACTTGCATATCCACTGATGATGCTGAAATATTGCTACTGATGTGAAGGGGAGTCGACTTTTGGAAAAGTGATGTCATAGTGTTTTGTTTTTTATCTTCCCACATTGTCGATTTCCACGTGAAGAAAAAGGTACGAAGCAGATTTTTTTAGTATTAGTGGTATCCTTAACTTCAATGATTTGTTTTTGTCAAAATTAGATACATGCGTCAATATTTTGTGTTGCAAATGACAATTCATACAACAAATAAGGTAAAACACTCAATATTATCTAATTTATGTGAATTTTTGTAGGTCCACCATTATAAGGACATATATACAATAACAATAGAATACTACAAGTTACATAGTGTGATACGATATATACGGTGTCATTAAAGTGCATACGGCAAGAGAGCCTATGGAACACTGTATGCAGTAGCGAACTATGTAACGAATATATCTTACCAAGTACACAATCATGAGGCATTCAGAAATATGTGTACTTAAAATCATAGATATTATGCAACTGTTGAAGTGATATATTTGAGTAACTGTAACAATATTCATAATATTGGAATTTTGAGACAAACATATTTGCCAAATTTATAAAAAAGGCTGTTTTGGCCGTGATAGCTTGGTAGTTGGATTTATAACTACCTATGCAATCAGCGCCTATCGAGGTTTATTCGATGCAACAGTATGTGTTTGTCAATGTTGGTCGTTTTCTCCGGGTTCATCCGCCAATAAAAATTACCACCAAGATATAACTGGACTATTGTTGTAAATCGCTAAAAACAATAATTCTCACACTTAAGCTAAGCAATGAATAACAGTAACGCATTTTAAATCAGAGAATCGGTTTGCTGGTCATCTTCTCTTTTTTTAAACATGAACGTAAATCTACTACTAGCTGTGTATCAAAGACTACTACAAGAAAACTGTTCCCGCTTATTTACTATAAACCACTGATGGAAGTATGTAGAGGGAAGATTGTATGATACACATGTACAAAAAGGCTAAAACAGAATGTACACATGTTTGTAATTAGTACTTAAATTTTAATTTCTATCTTTGAAATTAAATATTTCAATGACATTATTAATTTTCTTTTGTTAGAGTTACAGCTGTCAAACAGTACAAATATAGGTGCCGCGAGTGTAGGTAGGTAATATATTTAGTCAATGTACTTATATCTTTATATATTGATTCAATATATCGTAAATAGTACGGCCCCTCTTAATCAAACACTAAAATGAACGTACCCTTAGACAGAAACTCACTAAGCATAAACGTAATAACGTGTAATAGCTAAGCAGAATGGATATCGAGGGAAGGTCATTTTTACGGAGGATACGTGTCCTAACAGTACTAGTTAAGGTTATACACGACCATGTTATACCTTTACCTCTTTATACCTGTCTTAAAAAAGGGAAATTGTAGGAAACAATAGCTTCAGCAATGTCAGCTACAGCCAGTTTGATAGCTACGAACCAAGCATGTTTTTAAGATGTGCCACTCGAATCGACTACATGTGAGCATAAACTATTTAATATAGATTTGATTTTCAAGTTCAGTATTATGATAGGATTTCAGTTACCGAACATACATATGTTGCACCCAATTTAGTACATAAGAAGTATATCAGTTAATCTTGGTATATTTGCATTAATTTTGATTTATTATCCATGACATGCATGGAAAATAGAAACTGGTGCAATAAAAACAACCATTTACGGTCATCTATATCATATTATTTTATTATATGGGAATATAAGGTTCAGATTCATCAATACTTTCAAATGAAATAAGTTGCACTAATTATAATTCATTTAACTTGACTAGGACGACATATTTTATAATTTGTCATTGTGACTAATTCGGGATATGTATGTTAAATATGACTGATGTACAAATAATATTGTCTTCAACACACGATAAACCTATCAAGATGAAACATATAGCAACACAATCTTATGCTGCTTCTTTGAATGGCAGGTTTATTGTCGCTTCAGATCAATTAACTACAGCTTTATTATTTCTTAAAGCAGTACAGTATTTTAATTGCGAATATTAAGACGATTTTGAAGATACCAAAGTGGCAATCAAAATCCGTATTTCGAAGAAGAACAGACAACACAATGACAAAAATAAAAGTACAAAAGGACACACAACGATCTACAAAACATAAATATAAAGCAAAAGATCGAGCAACACGAACGTCACCAATAACGTCAAAATCCATTCGTGTCACAATCGTTGATATTAGGCAGTGACCAAAGTGAAGAAAGCATTTATGTTTTCGCAAGTGAAAGAAGCTTTCAAGGTTTAAAACTGTAATACAAACCATTGTTTCCCCGACCGACATATTGGGCTCCATTTTGATTTATCTAGAACCATAGTTACGTTTAACTCAGTAGAAATATACTTTGTTTATTTACAAGTACCGTACGTCAGATGTATATTATTTGTTTTTCAAAGTCTATCTATTGAACATTTGTTTCCACGTTTTTTACTTACAACTTATATATTTTGTATTGTAGGACCGAACGTCTTTCTGAGTAAGTATCATATTATTTATTACTGAGTAATATTATCTAATATTTAGCAAATTCATAGACAAATCAGTAGCGATTATAAAAGATTAAACATGACAGTGGGTTAAACTATTAAAAAATAAATCGTATTCTTCATATTCTGATTGAACATCTGTTTCAATAGTATCAGTGAAATATGTGTCCTGTTAATATGCATTAAACTATAGATTCCTATTTAATATGATATGACTACTTCATTTGGTTCATTTAAGTATCAAATACTGTATGTCTATCTTTTACTAAGAAACAATTGATAGGAAACATTGTAAAAGGATATCCTGTATAGATGGGCGCATTAAAAATACATATCGTTAATTAAATATAAAGCAATGAACATAGACTCAATTATTACAGGGAGCCCGGGTGGCTCAATGAGATAGGTCGTTCGATCTAACATCTCATACAAGCCTATCACCAATACGGCGTGGGTTCGCGCCCGGCTTTGTAATTACAAAAAGGGTGCACTCGACTCGCAGCCGCAAGTGATAAAGTTTACCAGTTGCTTGCCTATGGCCGGTCGTTATCTCCGGGTACTCCGTCTTCCTCCACCACTAAAACTGGTCTCCAGGATATAGCTGAAATATTGTTGAAAGTGGCGTTAAATACCAAAAATCAATCAATCAAATCAATCAATTATTCCACCATAATCATGGTATGTATTGGGATTGCATTTATTTTATTTTATTTTATTTTCGCACCGTTATTATCATTGGAAAACAAATAATATCTACCTAACTTATATAAAACAAACACTAGTATAGTGTTCTGTGTTCGTTACACATCACGTTCAATTCACAAAACAAATCTTAAATTTACAATACACAACATTTTGTTTTAATAGGTTATAATAAAATAAAGGTCGAAAGATAAAATATGCAGAGCGATGTAGTCAGGATATTATATTAGTTAATAGAAAACTAAACAAAACCTAAAAAAAAAAAAACTAAAGATCGAATAGCACGAACCCAACTAAAAACCGATATTTTGTGGGGGAGAAAAAGTGCATGTGAAGTCACATGACTTGATGGAACAATCTCCCTGGTGATCCAAACATATATTGTTACTTCGGAAATCCAAGACGGGTATCATTGCCTATGATTTATTGGACATGTATTCTTTATTTTATCAGAATTTCTATTTTGTGGATACATATATAGATAGCTAGAACACATCAACTTCTTTCCCAGAATTGCCCTGCTTGCCAACTGTCTACACATGTCACCAGTATTCTCTCGACGGTCTTTTATACATTTTTTACATTTTCCAAAGCAATCCTAAATATGGATATTTGCTTGGCTAAGACATTGTTTTAACGTCATTTGAACAGTTAATGTATGCAATAGTTACAAAGATAGTTATTATTGTTGCTTGGGGGATTTGTCAGGTCGGTAAAAGGTTCTTTTTTATGCATTATTAGATACAAAATACAATAGTGTTCCCCATGATTTGCAAAAAAACAATAACTGCTTTACCAGTTAATTGCTATGACAAAAATTATTGTTATCTGCAAAGTTCCAATCTCATCAAATGATATACTCATATTCCCTGTCCTTTCCGTCGTTCTTACTAGAACGAGTACCATCTTGTCCACCGTATGGGAATCAAATTCGAGAAAAAAACAATTATAACAATGTATAAGTGTAGAATGAAATCGGAAATGTGCATAAGGTATATTACAGACATAATATTCTAGGTATTAATAAAATAAATAATACTATGTAATAAAAGGAAAGTTTAATCAGTGATGGTCAACAATTTCAGCAATTTTAGCAAAACTAACAATGACCATAAAAACCACGATATATGACATTGGAAGAAATGCTTGAGGAAACCAACATAGTAATCAGAAGCCGTCAACAGAAGAACTGACAATAAAATGACCGAAAGAACAAAAAAAGACTAAAGGACACACCCTCATATAATATGTAAAACATTATGCAGAAACCTTCAGATCGAGCAAAAATCGGGGATGAACACCGGAAGGATAAGCAGTTCCTATTGTACTTGTACTTGTAGTGTTACCCTTGTAACAAGCCCAGTGATAAGTCATCAATGAAGAACGGATCAACTTATAATTACGACAAACGGAACATATTCGTGGTCATTTGTGTCTCAGATATCCCATTATTTTTAAATAATATGTAAAAATCTGTCCTATTATGACAAAATCTGCCTGACTAATACGGTTTTAATTTTTCCTCTCATATTAATTGCCTATTTTAATACGGCATTTTTCGGCCCCGGGCCAATAAGTACTTCACTTCCTGCTTTAATCCGAGCTGCATTTTACATAGAGGAGTTCATTTCAAAACTTTCTCTTTTGCATAACTGTACAAATGAAGAATCATACTTTTATCTAAAATCATGTTTTCATATGAGATCGTCATCAGCAGGTCGAGGGGATATTACAGTTTAGGGGAAGAAAACGTGTGTTGTCGTTGGTGGCAAAACAAATAGGTGCGTTCAGAGTACTGCTGTTGGTGGACAAATGTCACATGGGTAAAAGCAATCACCATTGTCAAGCAAGTTAGTAACACTATATTATTGGTGATAATTAGTGCCCTAAAAACCATGCTCATACGGCCCTTTCAATATATCCATACGGCCCTGTTAATTTATCCATACGACCCTGGAAAAATATTCATACGGCCCTGTCATACGGACCAGTTAGACTATTTAATAAAAGTGTTACTAACTGGCTGTATCTGTATTGACACTGGTATAGATTCTCGGTTAGCAGTATTGGCCCTCGGCCTTACAGGCCTTGCAGGCCACGGGGCCAATCCTGCTCACCTCGAATCTATGCCAGGGCCAATACAGAAGCAGCCAGTTAGTAACACTATGATATTAACCAAGACATGATTCCGACAGTGAAACTTTCGAAGTGATGACTTTATCTTAACCACTGGTAATCCTTGCTTCAGTAGCTCCCTTTTAAGCACTAAATCTATCCCAAGACAATCATGCTAGCAACCACAAGCTCTTGAATATCAACTGACAGATATATGCTGCATAATTATGGAGGTACTGATGGAATGTTACTGCATACACAAATATATAAATGGGACATTAACAATGGGACGGGTGATATAATATCTTTTGTCGTAAATATTGGTTCTTTCCCGGCTTGTCAATTTGCACCGGGTAGTAAGACCGGGATTATCTAACTTGTCTATCAATAGAACGACCACCATTTGGTAATGCAATTTTATATCTATTCTTATCACCCATGATATGTTTTTGTCATAATATTCCTAATAAATTATGCCGAATCAATACACGGACTAATGAAATAGTATAAAGTAAAGACACACCCAAATTTCAACAAGGAATAGCACAGTCGATTCCAATTTGTTTGGATCCGTTCATTCATTCCTCAAGGCCTGACAATATTCTTATAAAGTTCATTCCCAATAATGATTATGACTTAACCTACTAATATAAAACAAAATAATAGCATAGTGTTCTGTGCTCGCTGCACATTATATTTAATTCACAAAAAAAAAAAAACAATTCTCAAATCTACAATACACAACCTGTTGTTTTAATATGCTAGAATAAAATAAACGTCGAAAGATAAAATAAGCACAGAGATGTAGTCAGGATATTATATTAGTTAATAGAAAATGGAGCAAAGCATAAATAAAACTAAAGAACGAGTAACACGAACCCAACTAAAACCGACATTTGTTTTCTTTATAAATAGTGCATGAGAAGTCACAAGGCTTGATGGAACGATATCCCTGGTGATCCAATTATATATTGTTATTGTTAATTCAAGACGGGTATTATTGCCTATGATTCATGTGACATTTATTATTTCTGCTATCAAAATTTTCATATTCCCGTTATCTGTGTTTTAAAGTAAGTACAAATGGTTTATATTTTCCGACAATATATGCATTTATTGCTTATTAATTGCCAGGGAAAATTTGCAATTTTGTGGGAATTTTATTTTTTGTTCACTTTGTTGTTTTTGGTTATGAATAACATATGGGTAGATAGAGTAAATGGAAGACAGTTATTTGATGAATATACGTTTAGAACAGTAGTATTCTTTTTCGTTTCCTTTGTTTGATTGGTTGATATACCATCAGGACACGAGTTTTCTTTCACTTGTATTTGTCTGTTTTTATTGATATACTATTGGGACACGTTTTCTCTTTCACTTGTTTTTGCCTGTTTTGTTTTCTTTACAATGAAAACGATATATAATTAGATTAAAACATATTTTTGTAAGGACAATTTTAGAAGGTTGACATCAATAAGTGTTATCCCGAGAAGGATTAGTCTCCATTGCGCTAAACTTCCATGAACAACCAGTCTGCCATTACTATAATGCTAACATTATATACATAATAAATAAAAGATTCATGTAAAAAGGCAGTAATTAAGACGAGCGCTGGAGTATAATGGCCACAGCGAAAAAATTAAATGTTTGCGTGAACTGGATATGGCAAGATGAAGAGGCAGACCGCCGGTTACAGTAATTTGGCAAGCCTGTGCTCTACTGGTAACAGTAGAAGCGAAAATAATCCTCCCGGTAGCGTGATAACACACGGGCAAGAGAGAAAACGGGTACACGAACCCCGATACGTTAGCAAATATTTTAACCTCAAACTCTCCGGTTTTTACGGAGAAGTTCAATAATATAACCTAAGGATCCGAACTGGTATCAATTCAATCACCGGTCTGTCTGGTGAACAGAGGAGACCCTACAAACTCTGTGGTAACACAGAAGAAAAAACCTCAAAATATAAGCTGACGCACATTTTGGGATACCGACATGTCCCGTCATCATCTTGCCACATCCCGCCAACGCACTCAATGAAGCTGTGACGTTTTTATTAATCAATTAGTTAAAAAAAAA
>MJUT01030130.1:85052-97897 GCA_002080005.1 Gigantidas platifrons | reverse complement strand
GGGAACTAATAGTCCACCAGCAGAAGTATCGACCAAGTGATAGAAGCACTGACTACTGGGTGAATGATACTTCCGGGAACTAATAGTCCACCAGCAGAAGTATCGACCAAGTGATAGAAGTACTGACTATTGGGTGAATGATACTTTCGGGAACTAATAGTCCACCAGCAGTGGTATACATTGTAGATAATAGTTAGAGAGTTTGCGCAACATTCATCCATGATGGCTGTTTTTACTATAAATATAGGGTAAACATATATGCATATAAATGATTTGATTAACATATAATCTTATGGGAAATACGTGTACATACAAAAGTCTTCTCAGACATCGCTTTGATGATTGGCTTGTGATATATGTATTCTAGTAGTCCTTAAGATAGTTCTCTAGTTATCTTTAGGTTGATGTGCTATGACCATGTCCACTATGAAGTTTAGCATACAACCCTGTGGTTTATACATTAAATACACTCTGTGAAATCTTTGCACACATTTATAACCAAATCATCCATAAATGATAGGAGTGTGGATCTACACTGTATGTGTTCTTTGTAAATCTCGGAATGGGGGAGGGAGGGAGGGAGGGGGATTGTTTGGTTTTGTTTCGTTTTGTGTCTTGCCTCATCTCTGGAAAATCAGTACTTGACTAACTCAACGGTTTTCTCTTGCATTTATTTTCAAGATGATTAGAATAATGATTAAGGTAAGAGTTATTATGTCTAACGCCACTTTCAACAATATTACAGTTATATCGTGGCGGTTTTTAGTTTAAGCATATCCTGGCGGTCAGTTTTATCGTGGCGGTCAGTTATATCCTGGCGGTCAGTTTTATCCGTGAAGGAAACCAGTGTACACAGAGAACGCCACCAACCTGTCGCATGTCACTGACAAACTTTATCACAAAGTGTCGTATCGAGGACACCTCGCCATGAGCAGGAATCGAAATCACAACTTTAATGGGGATAGGCGCTTATTATTAGTTGTAAAACTAAATATACGATAACTTGGGACCCATTAGAACCATGGAATATCATCCTATTGTAAATACATAAAGCATATTTTCTTCATACATTCAGATTAAATTGTGTAAAAACAATACTAGAGAGGAAAATGTACAAGCTAATGATTTTGATGCGGATCTTAAATCAAGATGGCCGCCATCATATAATATACAGTAGAACTAAAATGGGAAATGTATGCAAATAGGGTCTACTTAGAAACAAATTCAAACATTTAAAACACTTGATTCACTAATCATACTTGGGTAAGCTTCTACCAAACGTAATTTATGCTGATCTGATGTTCAATATGACTTTCACTTTTTTCTGATGAATTTCAGATATACATGTTCATTATGGATATAAATCAGGTTAGACATAGGCGGAGTTTGAAAATTCATAATTCAAAAATCAGAATCCGTCAATCGAAGAAGAACAGTTAACACATTGGCCAAAAGAAGAACGACAAAAGGATAAACAACCGTCTACAAAACATACATATAAAACTAAAGATCGAGTAACACGAACCCCACTAAAACCGGGAGTGAACTCAGGTGCTCCGGAAGGGTAAACAGTTTCTGCTCCACTAGTGGCTACCGTCGTGTTAATCTAGTTACAAACCCGTGAAAGCCGTTAGACATATAAATCAAGTTAGACATAAAGACTCCTGAGGGCCTCTTGTTCACAACACGGCTTGCACCCATGTGAAATAAAAATAGACAGTATTAGTCAAGTATAAAAATCACTTTAACTGGTAAACAGGAAATTTATGTATCCTTTTATTAGATAAACATCTGTAAAAAACGGAATTGCTACGTGTATTTAATGAGTCAGATCATGACGTGTATACTTATATATAACTTAGCCCTTTTGATTGTATTTTATCACTTCTGTAAATTGCGTAATTAAACAGTCGAGGTAAGTTCTTACTATGGGTTCATTTTATAGATAGCATTTGCATTTATCGTGCAGTTTGTTGCATTTAACAATTTATCCCGCAGTATCTTGCATTTAACAATTTATCCTGCAGTATGTTGCATTTAACAATTTATCCTGCAGTATGTTGCATTTAACAATTTATCTTGCAGTATGTTGCATTTAACAATTTATCTTGCAGTATGTTGCATTTAACAATTTATCTTGCAGTATGTTGTATTTAAAAATATATCCCTACAGTTTGTTGCATTTAGCAATTTATCTTGCAGTATGTTGCATTTAACAAGTTATCTTGCAGTATGTTGTATTTAACAATTTATCTTGCAGTTTGTTGTATTTAACAATTTATCTTGCAGTTTGTTGTATTTAACAATTTATCTTGCAGTATGTTGTATTTAACAATTTATCTTGCAGTTTGTTGTATTTAACAATTTATCTTGCAGTTTGTTGTATTTAACAATTTATCTTGCAGTATGTTGTATTTAAAAATATATCCCTACAGTTTGTTGCATTTAGCAATTTATCCTGCAGTTTGTTGCATTTAACAAATTATTCTGCAGTGTGTTGTAATTAAAAATATATCCTGCAGTTTGTTGAATTTACCAATTTATCCTGCAGTGTGTTGTACTTAAAAATATATCCTGCAGTTTGTTGCATTTACCAATTTATCCTGCAGTTTGTTGCACTTAACAGATAAATATGGTTTGTTTATTTGCATTTAGTGTAACTCGACTATTTATACGCTATCGTCTTGACTAATATATTTATTGTATAGGGAGAGCGCAGACAGATATAACACACTGACTGGTGAAAAATCCCGGGTAAAACTATATTATGTTTCTAGCATATCACTTTTTCTTGTATCCATTTCACTTGGTTTACTCGTTGAGCTTTCGTAAACTAGTTTTATCTAGTTGTAAGACAGTTCACATCCTACTGACAGAAAATGTATTGGATGAGGGCAGCGCAAACAGATGTAACACACCGACGAATGAAAAACAAGTAAATAAAGAACTCGGGTACAGCTATATTTTGTTTCTAGCATTTCCCTTTTTCTGGTACCCATTTTACATGTTTTACTTGTTGAGCTTTATCATGCTAGTTTGAACTAGTTGTGAATCAGTCCACATCCTGTTTACAGAAAATATCAAGATGCAAACAAGGGATAATGTTGTGTAATTTTCTTATTTAATATGAAATATAACCATGTGTTGAATATTTCAGAAAGACAAAGATATATTAGTATATTAGTAATCTGATATCATTCTTAAAATTTGATTGGTAGATACAAAATCACATGATATACTGTATAAACAAAGATTAAGATGGCCGCCGTTCTAATCAGTAGCTGAAAATCAGCTCTGCAGTTTTTGACAGATTTTGTATTGATTTAATCATATTTTCACAGTAAAAGTTATATGAAAATGTTCAGGATTTTCTGCTCTTCATGATGATGTTTTTTCTGGACAAAAACTTTCAAATCTAGTAAAACGATTTTTGATGATATATATGAATTTATTGTGAACTCAACTCAGCTGTAGTACTTTGATTTTGTATTGTCAACTTTAACACACTATTATGGCAAATAACAGAGGAACTGTACAGACTTTATTGTCAACTAGGAAAGTTAACACTAATAAATCTTCAAGTGAAAAACCATCAAAAGAGGCTAAACGAACACATTCAGATGTTTCAATGGATAGTAGTATAGACTTGGCAGTAATTCAAAATGACCTTGAGGAAATAAAAGGTAAACTGGAAAAAGTGGTGAATAAAAATGATCTTGATCAATTATCCCAATCATTAGTGAAAAAGAGTGACATTGAATTAATTGTTACATCTATTGTTACTAAATTAATGGACAACCTTAAAAAAGAACTTGATGAAAAACTTGAAAAAAAGGTTCATAGAAAAAACTGGCAAACAACAAAAAGCTATTGAGGAATTGACAAAAAAGAATAAACAACTTAGGGAAATTGCTGCAGAGCAAAGAAGGACAATTAACAGTTTAAAAATGGTAGTTGATGATAATGTAACCAGAACGAAGGAAGTCATCAGAATGTGCAATTACAATGAGCAATATTCTCGAAAATTTAATATTAAGATCATGAACTATCAGAAAAAAGAAGGTGAAGATTTGAGATCTGACTTCATCAACAAAATAGCTAAGGAAAAACTAAAAGTTAATATACAGCCAGATGAAATTCAAGCAATTCACAGGATTAGGGGAAAGGAAGGGCAGGCACCACCAGTAATAGTTAAGCTAAAAAACACTGAGGTCAAATCAAGAGTTATGAGGGTTAAAAAGAACTTGCCAAAAGAAGGTTTAAGGCTAGTTGATGACATTTCAAAGCAAAACATGGCTTTAATTACTAGGCTTAGATCCTCACAACATTTTGAAAGCGTCTGGTATTTCAACTGTGCAGTACATGCAAAGACTCATTCTGGCTCCAGGTATAAATTTGACATAAATGATGACATTGAAAAAAAAGATTGGGGAAAAAAAGAACTTAATGAACTACCGGTATATATATGAGTTTTGTGTGTGAACTATGTAACTATATTGTATCTTACTGATTTTGAATTTCTGAGGACTATTACGATTTTATTGTGGCATCTGTACATATGTTGGAAAGTGTAGACATTGGCTATATATAAGTATATCTTTCTCTTTTTCTTTAATATAGATCTACTTTATCTAAAAAAAAAAGGGAAAAAGTTGGGTTCGGAATAGCAAAGGGCAATAATCCAAGTTGACTACTGTAACAACAATATGCCCGTCATCCTTTCCCATATGTGATATGGTGTATATATTTTACTGCATGATTTTTATTTTTACTAAGGTAATTTTCAGATAAATGTTGATAACTGTTCATGATAAAATATACTCTCACATTTTGATTACAGGTATTGTTACATGAATGTTAATGAACTGAAAAGGTCAATATTTTTTATTTTATTAATATATTATTTGTTTTTCTAGATCTAAATTCATGAACAAACATACCACTTCAGTAATGTACTTTCTATTTTTATTTTTATTTTGTTGTTGTTGTTGTGTATATATGTATATGTGTTGTACTCATTATATATTCCATTTAGTGATACATGTATAAGTTAAGGAACCAAAGCTCACATCCGATGTCCATGCTGCTTGGTTCTTTGACTTATAATTTAATTATTTATTAGATTCTGTGCATCCAATTAAAATCATTACAATCCACATCCTGACAAGTATATATTCCATTTAATGATATAAGTTGATGAGCTGAGACTCATACCCGAGGTCACTGCAGCTCAGCTCCTCAACTTATAGAGTCAATTTATTAGATATGGCACATTTAAACAACCATACCATTTACTTCCTAAAATTATTTAAACTTATAATCAATGTCTTTATTAAATCAAGCTTTTTGTGAGTAGATGAGGTTTCATTAACCAAACATTATGGAACAACCATTTGTATATGCCTCTCATTCGATGAGATATAGTAGGTCATACCGCTGTCCATCTGTTCACACTTTGTACTAGAGCTCAAGTTTGCTTTTTTCAATTTCTGTGAAACTTTTGCACAGTTTTATTATTGACGGAAGAATGCTCCCTTGTTTTCCTTTTGAATTTTAAAGTGTTTTTTTTCCATTTGTCGTTCCATAGTTATGGGGCTTTAATCGTTGAAAAATGGGCAAGTTTTCATAAATCCTGTGGTGGCTCTGGTTTGTTTTGTTCAGTTTTGATGAGGCTTTTGCATAATGTTATGATTGATGGCACAATGCTTCCTTTCAATTTTAATGTTTATTTATTTTTATTATTTTTATTTTCCTAGAGTTAGGGGGCTTAAATTGTGTCGCAAAATTGGCAATTTCTCATGTCTTCTGTGATAACTCAAGTTTTATTTTGTTGATTGTCTCATTACCGCCCAATTGTCTTCAAATCTACCCATGAAATACTCAGTATAGTGCTATAGATGTTATTATTTTCTTTAAGGTACATTATTTACTGTTTAATGTCTTGAATGCTACGGGGTTTTTATGTTTTCCTTCATATAGATAATGTTGATTTACATATACATTCCTATGTTGCCCATATACACTAGACATAAGGGAAGGGAAATAACTCCTCTTTACTTTTTGTTTTGTTTCATATCATTCCATAATCTGCCTGTGAAATATTAGGTATAGTGCTATGCTATTTTCCTATTTTTGTGTTCATGCATCAAACATCTTTTCATCATTTATGCATATACAAATGTATGTATTATATGTTTGTGTGATGTATACCCACGTATGCTGTAAATTGTAGGTTGCTACCCATATACACTAGACAAAAGGGAAGGGAAATAACTCTTTATTTTTACTTTTTGTTTTGTTTTTTGGTTTCATATCATTTCATATCTGCCTGTTAAATACATGGAATAGTGCTATAATGTTATTTACCTATTTTCGTGTTGATATTTTGATTCACTTCTTAATTTCTAATTCAATATAGGAAAATGTATGTTGAAGCATATAACAATATCTACTCTTTGGTTAATTAAGGTGTATTATACATTTATATGTAGTAGGTTAAATTAATTTTTATGTTTAAAATATATATATATATATATAAAATTAAAAATAAATTTAATAGTATTCAAATTTAAAATGTTAGTTTAGGTCAAACAAGGGTGGTAACTCAAAACATTAATGTAACACTTACTTTAGATATATAACTATTTCTATATAATGCCAAACTGTACAAAAAAACTGACATCTTTACGATATAGATGTTTATACTAACAATTGTCAAGCGTCATCTTGTGTATGTATGTGTGTGTGTGTTTGCATGTTGTAAACATTGCATGTTTACATCTGATTTGAATAAGTGTGTATGTATGTGTGCATGTGTGAGGGTGTGTTTGCTGTCCATATTTATTGTGATTATAAAGGGTCACTTGCTCCGGTTGAAATTTTTATATGAAAATATAACATAATGAATAACCATATTAAAGTTCTATCGATGAATGTAAGGGGTGTTTCTTCAAATTCCAAGAAGAGATTAGATGTATTTAACCTGACAAAATCAAAAAACGCTTCTATTGTTTGTTTTCATGAGACACATAGTACTAAAGATATTGAAACTATATGGGTGGATGAATGGGGTTGTAAATGTTACTTTAGTCATGGTGATAGTAAAAGTGCTGGTGTTAGTATAATGTTCAGAAGTGGTCTTGATTTTAAGGTTCATGATTTAAAAATAGATGAAAATGGTCGATATATTATATTAGATTTAACTGTTTATGAACAAAGACTAACATTTGTTTGTGTATGGGTACAATACAGATGTACCACAATTAATTACAGATATACTTTATATATCTTCAGAATTTACAAATACAAGTTATCTATTTTGTGGTGACTGGAATGCAGTACCAAACAAAAGTGAGGATACATTCAATGTACTTCATGACAGAAATATAAATGCTCGTTAAAAGATAGATGAAATGAAAGAAACATTTGAGTTGTTCGATCCATGGCGTACTTGTTATCCTGATGATAGGAAGTACACATGGCGCCAACCCTCACCTGTCAAACAGAGTAGGATAGACTATTTTCTTGTGTCAGAAGACATGTTTGCACTCTTGGAAAACATGAAAATAATTTCGGGATATAGAACAGATCAATCAGCGATTGGTTTTTTTTCAGCATCCCTGGCCAAACGTGGCAAGGGATACTGGAAATTTAATTCACAGTTGCTAAGAGACTCAGAATATATTAACTTAGTTAAAACATGTATTCAAAATACAATATCAGAATGTTATGCCAATGGAGATGTTGATGATATTATAAATGTTGAATTGTCTTGCAATGATCAAAATTTTTTTGAAATATTTAAGATGAAACTCTGAAGTATCTCTATTGAATATAGTATTAAAAAGTCTAAGCAAGAGAAAGAAACTACTAGAATATTGGAAAATGATATTCAGAATTTAGAGAATGAGATGAATCTACGACCACGTGATTGTACACAACTATTATTAAATCAAAAGAAAACTGAACTCGAAATTAAAAGACAACATATAATTGATGGTTTACTTCTTCGTTCTCGGGCAAACTGGCACGAGAATGGGGAAAAATGTACTGAATATTTTTGTAAATTAGAAAAAAAAATCCTTTATCAACAAGACTATTTCTGAACTTATAGATCACAAAGGAAATAATATTTCGAACCAGTCAAAAATTCTTTCTGAACAAGAATGTTTTTATAAAAATCTGTACTCAAGCAAATCTTTATTTGATAATGATGATTCCTTTTTCACCACGATGTAAGATTAACAGATGAACAAAGAGACTCCTGTGAGGGTAATTTAACATTTAAGGGATGTGGAGAGGCGCTTAAATTGATGAAAAATGGAAAAAGTCCAGGGTCAGATGGTTTTACAGTTTATTTTTTCAAATTCTTTTGGAAAGATATTGGTGCTTTTGTTTTTCGTTCACTGAAATATGGGTATGAATCGGGTAATTTGTCTCAGTTTCAAAGTCAAGGAGTTATTACATGTATTCCTAAGGAAGGTAAAGACAGAAGGTACATGGGCAACTGGCGTCCAATCAGCTTGCTTAATACTGACTTAAAAATAGCTTCTGCAGTACTTGCAAATCGGTTAAAACAGGTCTTATCATTTATTATAAGCGATACTCAAAAGGGATTCATGAAAAACAGATTCATGGGAGAGAATACACGACTTCTTTATGACTTGATGCATTATTTAGAAGAAAATGATTTATACGGTCTACTGTTACTGGTGGATTTTGAAAAAGCTTTTGATTCCATTGAATGGGAATTCCTAATTAAAGCTTTAAAGAGTTTTAATTTTGGTCCGTCTATTTGTAAATGGTTTAAAACGTTATATGCAGAATCAAAAAGTTGTGTTATTAATAATGGTCAGATGTCCAATTTCTTTAACTTAGAACGAGGTTGTCGCCAAAGAGATCCCCTTTCTCCTTATTTATTTATAATAGGGGTAGAGTTACTTTCTTTAAACATCAAGTCTAATCCACAAATTAAAGGAGTTCTTATAAATGAAACAGAGCCATTGATAAGTCAGTATGCTGATGACACTTTCCTTTTGCTTGATGGCAGTGAACTTTCATTAAAAGAGACCCTTCATTGTTTTGACAAATTGCATAAAGTTCCTGGTTTAAAAATGAATACATCAAAAACAAAGGTTGTATGGGTGAGGAATAAAAGGTACTCCGATTTAATTCTTTGTCCAGATTTTTGCCAGCGGTTGAGGAATCGCAATAATAAATGCACGCAATAATTTCTGAATTAACAGTATTCTTAGGAAGTGCTGTAAAAATGTATATTTGATTAATTTTCAATATAAATTTTTGCATAGAGTGATTCCTACAAATACCTTTTTATTCAAATTCATGTCAAAGATAGCAAATTTTGCTCCTTTTGCAATGTAGAAGATGAAACCATTGAACATTTATTTTTTGTCTGTCCTTGTACTTATCAGTTTTGGAGAGTTTTCTTTGAATGCCTAAAGAGATATTTTAACAATATTGAATTAAACAAAAAAAATGTTTTACTTGGATTTCAAACACTTCAGGATAACCTATTATTGAATTTACTCACAATAATTACAAAAAGGTATATCTATAAATGTAAATTTAAAGACAAAATTCCAAATATTGTGGAATTAAAATTTAAAATAAAAATTACTATTCTCTTGAATTATACATAGCTAAAAAAAACAATAAACTGGCAGCTTGTGAAAAATTCTGGGGCCCTTTAAAATATGTTTTTCCTGATTTATAACTTTTATTGTCATTATGTGTTTGTTATCATCTGTATCAATAGGAGCAAGTGTGCAAAGTGAGAAAATTGAGTAGAGGAGTGATAAGAATGTGTGTGTGTTTTGAGTGAATGAAAATGTCAGCAAATTACAACTAATGTATATGTGTATTATAATTTAATTTAAAAATTTGTTGAAAAAAAACCCCAAATAGTCACAAGTTGTACATGTACGATATATTAGTATATATTTTTTGGAAAAAAACCCAGACACCTTAGTCAGGTGGTGGTGTAGGGGTTATGTAAAATCCTGACTATTGAAAGAATAATTTTAAAAAATTAAAAAAGTTGCACTGTCAACGATTTTTGTAATGTGGAAAATAGCAGATTGCACGGTTATACAGCACGTTACTAAAAATAATTATAAATTTTCTCAAAATGTTTGTAATATAGAAAATAGCAGATTGCACAGTCATACAGCAGGTTACTAAAAATAAACATAAATTTTCCCAAAATCCATTAAAAAAAATGCAGTGATATATATACAGAAATCAAAAGTTACAGCATTTGACAAATATTTTTAATTCCTGCTAAATTTTCCTTATATTTGTCAATAATATGGATTAATAATCTAACAATTGTCCTCAGTCGATATATTTCTGTTTGGTCGATATAACCACCTATCGATCTCATACAAAAGCTATAATTGTATAGTATCAGCTTGAAATATAAGGCTTATGTGCCTTGTTATACACATCATCTTTATACTTTTTTATGGTTGGTGGTTTATGTTGTTGAATTCCACTTTCAACAATATTTCAGTTATATCGTGGCGGTCAGTTTTATTTGTGGAGGAAAACGGAGAAAATCACCGATCTGTCACAAGTCACTGACAAAATTTATCACATAATGTTGTAGTGAGTACACCTTCCCATGAACGGGGTTCGAACTCACAACTTTAGTGGTGATAGGCACTCATTGCACATGTAGTTTCAAATACAACTACCATACGACAACGACCACGAAGGCCCTCCTTTTTATGATATTCCACTAACATTGTTTATAAATAAGTATTAACTTTTTCAGATAAATATTTAATAATATATATATTGTCATAACAGGTTTACCTTTCATGATGAGATCCTCGGTACTAGTTTCGTTGATTTGTCTCTTGTTGATGGCTACAACTGGTAGGTAGACATGCTACTTAGATTTTGTTATTGGACACACCTCAAGTGATTCCTCGTATCTATAAATAGATTTCAATTTCACGCTGTCGAGACAACCACTCCCAAAAGTACGTTCGCTAGTTGTGTATTATATATCTCTTCCTACAGACGCGTTCGTCATTAACATTATGATATTACCGATAAAAACAATAATGTTCGATTTGAAGGTCTCGACATACATTTTCACTAATGATAATGTCTGTCTCTGCCTTCAAAACGGAGGTTATTCTAAATTTATCTTTAAAAGGCGAGTATATTGTATAGAATACGTCATCGATCGCAGCGTATAATACAGGGTGTCACAATATGTATTAAAGGGCGTCGCAATGTAAAATTCAAACGTCCTAATGTATAATGCAGGGCGTCCCGTTTTATTATGCAAGAAGCATCGATGTAGAATGCAGCAGGTCCTAATATATAATACAGAACGTCAGAACGCAAATGCATTTTTCACCAGATTAAAGTATGAATGGTCTATGTCCATAAAACTAGATTAACCCCTTCTTTTTTTTCTTTCTTTTTTTTTGGAAAATGGATTGGCATGGATTTGTGTACAAATCTTTCTACGATTTTTCTGTTGGACTTTGTAACTGTTCCGACAAACTGGTATTTTTTCCATTTTATTTCACCCTTTCACTTTATATACATCAATAAATGTTTTATATATATTAGTTTTAGAAGCCAGAAGCATCAATGAAGAATATGGAAAAGAAGAAAATATCAAGTAGGTACATATAGATTCTCCTTCAGTTGCCCGTGGGTTACGATATTTCTCTACTCAAGAGAGTTAAGTTTAAAATTTTAACCACAAGCCGTCAGGCGAGTGGTTAAAATTTTTAATTTAACTATCGTAACCCACATGGGCAACTGAAGGAGAATGTGTTTCTCCCATTATTTAACACGAACTATATTTCAAAATTTGAAATTAATGCGGGGAAAGGCACGAGACATTGTAACCCTCTAGATGATTACAGATTTTTCCACCACTAGTTCAGTGGGGTTAAAACCCCGTAATAATGGGAGAAATACTTATTTTATTGATTAATGAATGCAAACCTTCCTATGGACAACCCCTAAGAAAATCCCAAGGTATAAAAATAATATGACCTAGTTTCTCTGCTGTGGTATGTAGCCCTTTCGGATGGTGCTGAACATGATGGTCTTCTGTTAAATTGAACAAAATTAATTTCACAAGACACCATAAGAACGGTCCTAAATGAGTGTTTCTCGTTTGATAATGCCATGTCCCTTACACAGAAAGACACCATAAGAACGGTCCTAAATGAGAGTTTCTCGTTTGATAATGCCATGCCCCTTACACAGAAAGACACCATAAGAACGGTCCTAAATGAGTGTTTCTCGTTTGATAATGCCATGCCCCTACACAGAAAGACACCATAAGAATGGTCCTAAATGAGTGTTTCTCGTTTGATAATGCCATGCCCCTTACACAGAAAGACACCATAAGAACGGTCCTAAATGAGTGTTTCTCGTTTGATAATGCCATGCCACTTACACAGAAAGATACCATAAGAACGGTCCTAAATGAATGTTTCTCGTTTGATAATGCCATGTCCCTTACACAAAAAGAAACCATAAGAACGGTCCTAAATGAATGTTTCTCGTTTGATAATGCCATGCCCCTTACACAGAAAGACACCATAAGAACGGTCCTAAATGAGTGTTTCTCGTCTGATAATGCCATGCCCCTTACACAGAAAGACACCATCAGAACGGTCCTAAATGAGTGTTTCTCGTCTGATAATACCATGCCCCTTACACAGAAAGAGACCATAAGAACGGTCCTAAATAAGTGTTTCTCGTTTGATAATGCCATGCCCCTTACACAGAAAGACACCATAAGAACGGTCCTAAATGAATGTTTCTCGTTTGATAATGCCATGCCC
>MJUT01030130.1:43855-58337 GCA_002080005.1 Gigantidas platifrons | reverse complement strand
TTTCTTTCTGTTTCTTAATTTAATTTCATAAATTTGATTATTTAAAGTAAATTTATACCTAATGCTGGACTGTACTCAGAAAAACTTTTTGAAAATAACTTATTATAAAAATTTACATATATGTTTATTGCCTGCCATGTGGATATTCTTTTTTCTATGTTAAATCTCCTAATTTCATTTTTGTTAATTATATGAATAATTTAATAATGTAATTCATTTATTTATTGGAATTAATTTTAAAGAAAATTGTCTTCATATGAATCACTGCTTAATTATATAAGCATGGCAGGCAATGTCTATTTAATTCATATCTATTTATATATTTATGTCCATCTTGTATTTGGGAGAGGACTAATTATAGGCTATATGCCTGTCGTCCAATCCTTTTGTAAATTATTTACAATAAAATATTTGAATTCGGTTGTTTCGAATCATTTCCATTCCGTCAAAATTTTGTTATTTTCGTCTGCCAGATCACGTGATTTCGATGGAACTAAAGGCCCTGAGTTTCCGGTGTCAATGTACACAACAAAAACTCCAATCGATATGTGCCGTTTTAACGTTCGATTCTCAAGTTAAAAATATCTTAACATTTTCTGTAAAAGACAGATATCAATTAAATTATTTTATTTGTATTAAAGACTTCAACACAGAGACAAATAATTCTTTAAAATTAAATTTGTTTTCTTTCTTTATTTGTTGCTGTCAGCATCATGAAAGGAAAACGGTTCTTTCGAATCATGTTAATTCCGACCACGTTCCGTCTTTTTCGTGTCTTGACGTCTGAACAAATAGGCAGGCGACTTCCGGTGTTTACGCTATTACTGTGACAACGTCAGCATATCATAGTCGTAGATGCGGTAGATTATAAGTAATTGTAATATGGAGACGCCAAGAAAACCGCTGAATAAATACTGGTGTTCGGTACCCCACTATCTGTCTTATATAAGAAATATATACATAAAGGCAGATCGTTTTCCTTTCATGATGCTGACATCCGCAAATAAAGAAAGAAAACAAATTTAATTTTAAAGAATTATTTGTCTCTGCATTGAAGTCTTTGATACAAATAAAATAATTTAATTGATATCTGTCTTTTACAGAAAACATTAAGATATTTTTAACTTGAGAATCGAACGTTAAAACGGCACATATCGATTGGAGTTTTTGTTGTGTACATTGACACAGGGCCTTTAGTTCCATCGAAATCACGTGATCTGGCAGACGAAAATAACAAAATTTTGACGGAATGGAAATGATTCGAAAAACCGAATTGAATTGATAAACCCATAGATATACGTTTTAAATACACAAAGCACCGGATCATTACCTATATTTTTTACTTCCTTTTTCCTTCAAGTCGTCATTTAGACATCAACGGATCTATATAATAATCTACAATAAAGATGTTCTCGTGACAATACAGGTAAATTTAAATAACTACACAAATTAATTCTTTAAGATAGAAAGTACAGAAATAATTAGTGTCATTTTAATTGACCAAGTATACATTATATATATAATGTATTGTTTTTGTTGCTTTGTTGGTAGCAACAGAATTCATGTTTGATTAGAATACATGTGTAACTCTTATAATTTGAGCACGTACAATCTTACCGAATGACATAAATCAAGCACGCATGTCCAACATGAACATGTATTCATTGCTGTTCATGGAAATACTCCAGGAAAGAAATATACTGTAAAGGAATAAAAGGGAATGTTGCATTTCTTCCGTCAACAAATATTTATTTTATAGAATTATTAAAATTTGCAATTATTGTAGACTGTTTCAAACTGCTGTATTACTAAGATCCCAAGTATTCTTTTATTTATTCTTTACACATATTAGATTACCTTCGACATGTTTTAAAGATAGACCTTACACAAATCGCCTGTGATGGACCTGTTTACTCCTGTTTTTTTCCAACACGTCATTAAGACATTACTGGATAAATAGATCTATCTATAATGACTTCCCACAGGTAAATTGATAGAAATAATTACAGAAAGTCTTTAAAGTCCCACTAGCTATAATTATATTTGACTAAAAATAAAAACCCAATCGTTTAATGATAAAATCCTTTAAACTTGTTTAAAACATTTAAAAAACGCAACAAAATTAATCTTTCAGCTCGCATTACTATGAAAAGACATAATATTGTCAAATTTTTTGAACTTCTATCTACCAAAAAACAATCGCTGTTACGAAAATTATGTATATTTATCAAACATATCAATAAGATCTTTTGTACTCCTGTCTTACCCACTGTTGTTCCTTAACCCATTTAACCTGCTGTCTGTATATTTTGTAAATAGTCTTGTTATGTTATTATTATGTTGTTATTTTTCTCTGTACCATTGTATTTGGCTGTATGAGAATAAAGATATATATGTAATGAGGGGGCAAAACAAATAGGGATCATTCTTTCATGGCATGCAAGAATTCCTACGAAAATTTTCCGTATTCAAGCGACCTCTCTTGAACTTGAACTCTACGCATGCGTATTGAGTTTATTGTCGACGAAAGACACGTGTCGGAATCTAGTTCGAAGCGTGGAGCAAAAAGAAGATTGACAGATTCAGAAAGAAAACGCCGGAAAAGAGAATCGAATGCTAAATTGAGTAAGAACAGAATATGTATTGGATAGCAGTGTGATCGTTGGAATGAGCTCAGACCAGTTCTACGAGTGGAAACCAACATTGAATTTGAAGTGGCGAACATTCTTTTGGACTGGTAAGTGCAATGTTTACATTTTAACGATGAAAATATTTCGTACATTTTGGCTGATAGGCCTAGAAGTTATAAATTTATTCCGTGGGTCAGGTGGGTGAATACATCGAAGGAAATATATATTTATTTACCATCTATATCTTAAATGAATGTTATTTACTTCGAAATAGGTGATAAAACCTGTCAAATATCAACGGTAAAATCGAGACGAAAATATTGAGGCCAGCCAAGGGGATATTTTTTAAAATACAAATTATCTCTTTTAAATCGGCGTCATACATTCCAAACAATGTTCTTTAGTGTATTGTATCGAATTTTGCTTTAATTCTGAAGTAGTATATTAATTAAGCAAATATTCTAACAACCTTTGTGGGAAACATTGTGTGTGTGTGGGGGGGGGGGGGGTATTGTTATGAATGGGAGATTTACGAAAGCGCGGATTGGCATATCAAAAGCGCAGATTTTTTATTACGAAAGCGCGGATTTTTTTGTTTCAAAAGCGCGGATTTGATCAAATTTGTGGAGTTCTGATCGTATAGCTTTGGAGGGTCTTGCTGTCAGGTCGTCACAAGCTCTCCGTTTCACTTGTACACGTAGCTGTTGTCGTTCGCTCTTTTTCTCATGGAATTAGTGATGCCATTTGACTGTCTGTCTTTAATCGTCCTTTGCATTTTTTGTTACTGCATCTCCATGATATGGTGCCATCTTTCAAACCATTTTGTCCACTCTGTGTATACATAAAAAATGTATATCCATCGTGCATTAAACTCCGTTTGCCTTTGTTTGTTTCCGAAATTGTAAAATCCATTTTAAGATAAGCTGAGTATGTACATTTAAAAAGTAAAAGTTTCTAAAACATCTGGTTAAAAGGTAAAACCAACACTACTCGATACGAATACTCGGGTGAGACTAAAATTGTCGACAGGTAAGACCAGGCCCGTATGCATAAAACATCTTAACTTAAGTATTACTTAAACTAAGATTCCACTAAGGAATCCCTTAGTTAAGTGATAATCTTAAGTAGTATGCACATAACTACTTAAGTTTTTACTTAACTAAGGAAATCTTAAGTGGAAATTATCGGAACTCTTCTCCATTTACCGTTTAATATTATATTTATTCATCCTTGGTATTTTCGCTTTAATTTTTCAATACATATTTAATGCACGCTTTTATTACTTTGTGCGATTAAGCATTCAAGATCGGGTGAGTTTGAATATTGCTATTCGTGACTGTTGAAAATAAACAATATCTAAAAGGAAGCCAAATTGGACAGATAGAGAAAAAGTTGTATTATTGGAGGAGTGCGAGAAAAGAAAGGCTATTTTAAAAGCAAAGTTTTCCTCATCGATAACTTCTGCGGACAAAAATAGGGCATGACAGGAAATTGCAAATATAATTAATGCCGGAAATTCAGTAAAAAAAAAACGTCAAAGAAATACAGAAAAAATGGAACAATATATGTGCTATTGCAAAAACTGAGGTTTCATTACATCTAAATCTTTCAAATAATTCCAAATCATCATATATTTCTAATGGATTAGTCCTATCTCTCTAAAGATACGTTCCCTTCTCACAGTCCTCATAGCTTTTAGCATTCGATACCGGTTAACGTGAAACATTGTACGTGACAATTTTAATTTTGAAATTAGTTTATATGGGCAAACCTGTACAAAGAATCTATGAAAATGTTACATACATGTAGCATGCATTTCACGCTTGTCATAAGATACTATACGTGTATATACAGGTACGTGCACATTTTTGATTTGAAAAACAAGACTTGTGGTTCTAACAACGAATATTGATATTTTTGACGCAATATTAAATCAAGTAAACTGCCCCGGAAAAGTTACGTGTACTTTCTGTTGAGATATGAATTAATTAATAATTAAAGCCAATAAAAAATATTTCGGACAATATACCCATCCGTTATTCATTTAAATATGAATATCAACGATATTGGCAATTTTTCGTTGTTAATTGGTTCGAAGTCGCTACATTTTACATACTTAAGATACCTCAATAGGTACCTTAGATTTAAGAGAAAACTTAAGTGTATTCTTATTTTAAGGAGCTTTATGCATACCACTTAAGTATAATGGGCGGAGCTATTTAAAACTAAGATTTTGCTAAGGAAATTCTTAGTTTAAGTAGTATTATGCATACCACTTAAGTAAAAGGGGCAGAGTTACCTTAACTTACGTGTTTTCTAAGGAAAATCTTAACTTAAGTAGTTTTATGCATACGGGCCCAGGTAATTAGTTACATGTAAGTCTCAGGTAAATGAACACAAATTCCCCCGCGCTTATGATGACAGGAAGTCCCGCGCTTTTCATATACCGTTAAAATTTCAAATACACGCTTTTGTAAAATGCCCGTTATGAATATAGTAAGTCCCAAATTAGTGTAAAATGTAGTATTTGCTCCTCAATCAAGGCATTCCGGAAATGGAACCTTCTGTCCCTAACTGTACTAGTAGTCACACTGTCACAGATCTTCATTATTTTTTGTCATTTTACAATTTTGCAATATTCTTATTGTCAATTTCAGCTATGATGAGAAAACGGCAGGAGACACAAACAGCAAAAAAACTTAAATTACAAGATGATAGTGTGTTTACCACAAGTGTGTCATTGTCTGATAATACATCATGTGCTGCATTTACATCCACTCCAGAACATGCCCACCAGAAACCCAACATTACTCTAGTCTTTAGTAGACTATGTTTATAACCCGTTGCATATGTTTCTGAGATTGGTAAAATGTAAGTTTAATAAAACAACAATAGTAGTGAAAATATATAGTAAATGTTATTGCTGTTTATGGTATTTTAAACAATTTATATCACCTTCGTACAGCTAGAATCAAAACATTTGAAAAATTGAAAATCGAAAGCAGTTGAAAGACTGAGACTCAGAGAGAACAATAATGAATGATGCTTTTAATTTTCATATATGCACTTTAGTTGTGACAAATCTGACAATATTTCATTATATTGAATACAATAATGATTTACTCAAGTAAAATGCAAATATTGTGATTTTGATTTTGATTTTTGGTGTTTAAACACCAACAATATTTCAGCACTGACCATGGGCAAGCATCTGGTAAACTTTATCATTCACAAGCAGCTGCGAATCAAGTGCACCCTTTTTGTAATTTACAAAGCCGAGCTATTGTGTAACAGCCACACATGTCAGTTTTATATTTTTCTGTTTTATGACACAAGTTGCAATGTCGGTCATAGAAGATATTGCTGTCAGCAAATATTCCACCAAAAAAGCATTTGACAAATCCAGCAGTTTTATTTATTCATTTGAGTGAGTATTCTTGACAATTTGACACACAAATATAAATATTTGTGTTCAGATTTTCTAAAAAAAAAAAAAAAAAAAAAAGATATTGAGTAAAATGTCTAATAATATAAGATATAAGGAGAAAAATAAATGCCGAAATTAGTACATTTGTACATTTGTAATAATATCGAGGGGCCCGGGTGACTCAATGAGTTAGGTCATTGGAAGTCTATCACCAATACGGCGTGGGTTCAAGCCCGGCTTTGTAAATTACAAAAAAGGGTGCACTCGCATGTGATAAAATTTACCAGTTGCTTGCCCATGGTCGGTGGTTCTCTCCTGGTACTGCGGCTTCCTTCACCACTAAAACTGGTCGCCACGATATAGCTGAAATATTGTTGAAAGTGGCGTTAAAACACCAAAAATCAAATCAAATCATTAATAATATCAAAAGAAAATAAAACAACCACATAATTTGACAAAAACACAACCAAAACTAAAGCACGAGTCATGTGAACTCATGCAATCATGACAAACAAAGATGAAACAATCAGGTAAATTTCATTAGTATAATAGGAACAGAAATTCTTGTACAAAATAAACTGCCTATAGTTATCCAGAGTTGGGATAGGCATGGTGTTGTTACATCTCAACTGTTCCCCTTGTCAGCACACCAAAATTTACAAATATCTCTATAAAAAAATGAGAAAATAAGGCCATTAGGTCTCAATTTCATACTTAATATGCAGTATCTATATTTCAGAACTTATTGCAGTAAAAAATGGTCAAGATTGTCAGCCAATGAAGTAAAAACTCTATGGAAAGTCCTCTATAAAGATCGGTCATTATTACTTGAAACATGGTGCTCTGTGTTTGCCTAATCAGCATTTATAATGATGGGAGACAATAAACCAGTTAGAAGATGGCATATTTAAACTTGCTTATATTTTTGTGGTTGATACTCTGCTGTTGAATACACTTGTAATGATATTGTAAGCTTGTAGATATTACTCTATTTTTTTCAACTGGTTGGGCGTGGTTTAACACGGTTGACTGATTACAGGAAAGTCCATGTATTTAGGAGGGTCAGGTTACCTGATCAATTTCATTTATATATAGTATAACTAATCGTAGATTTTGAATATCAAAATAAGACCATCGAGAGACCGAAGTACGCATAAGGATTTAAACGAGTGGGCGGAACTTGTTCCGTCCACGAGTTTAATCCTTAATGCGTATTCGGTCACGAGTGGTCTTATTTTGATATTCAAAATCTATGATTAGTTATACTGTTTATTATATAGATTTCCAAAATGTCTTTTATATTATTTTATTTAATTTGTATATTTCATTCCACGCGTATGAATCTACGAGCAATGATAGTGTGTAATCAGTATGGCCGCACATTCAAGTGTTGTCGCTTCGATGAAAAAAATTGGAAATTTAAATGAAGGACGAGTTTCTGAATTTTATTTGAATATGGGCGGATTTGTAAAGTTGTTGTGGAAAAATTCATTGCAATTGTGACTAATGTCAGTCCGATTTATCTGAGGAACCAGGCACGATGTGTTATTATTGTCCGAGTCGTGTGTATTTCATGTGTAACAAAATTCGAACTAAGGAATGAATCAATATCCTCAAATGAAACGTTTTGAAATCTACCCGACTGGGCTTTAGTTTGATATACATTTTCATTTGTATTGCCATTGGAATTTGGAACATTTGTTTGGACATCTAGAATATTAAATTCTTGCATTTCCACATTTTCCAAGTCAAAATCATTTTCTTCTAAAAATTTGGAGACTACAGCTGCCGTATATGCGTCAAAATGATCAGACATTTTGTTTTGTTTTTTTTTTATTTTACGATTGTTCAAAGCAGACGATTTTTCATTGAAAAGGGGTGGTGAAAGGAATTAGGAAACTGACAATCTACAATGCACTTTTAACAATGCCGTTGTTTGTTTATATTTAAATCTGTTGTGTTATGCTAGTGAAATGATTCGATTTAGAATAAGCAAGTGTTCGATTTTAATGTATCAATAAAATGATTCAATTAAAATAATTTATAAAAGTACTAAAACTTTTTCATTTGTTTAATTGTTTCAGTTTACAATCATGTGTGTATTCACCGTAACACAACAAGGGACGTAACCACTACACTTAAAGTTGTCTAAAAGTAGTTCTGGCGGGAAAAAACTGATATTTCACATGTGAAATATCGGAATTTATTTCACGGATAAATCTCCATAATTCACACCTATCTATATAATAAACAGCTATATTCAATCGTGCGTTCTATTCCTTTTGTATGAATTGATTTCGGTGACACTGCTGAATACAGTTCAATAATGTCAATAGCGGGAACTGCCCTGTACATACACAAAATAAAATCGAATGCTCTTATGTAAATTTAAAGGTCAACTCCACCCGACCAGTTAAATAAAATAGAGTAATATATTCATTGAAATTGTATAAAGTGTTTTGTAGGAGTTTATGTTATTTGCATTTATTATTTTTCTGATTAAAATTTATACCTTAAATTGTTTTTTGGTATAATGATTTTTCTTTCTCTCAATATTTCCATTAACATGGTTCCTGTGATTAGAAACCCTACATTTATTGAATGATGTTTGAAGGATAGGGTCATGGTAAATAATGCCACTTTTAACAATATTTCAGCTATATTGTGGCTGTCAGTTTTATTGTTAAAGAAAACCAGAGTACCTGGAGAAAACCACAGACCTGCCGCATGTCACTGATGAACTATCAAAAAATGTCGTGTCGAGTACACCTAACCCTGTGTGGGATTCAAACTTACTACTTCAGTGGTGATATGCACTGATTGCATAGGTAGTTGTAAATCCAACTACCACATGATCATGACCACAACTGCCCCTGAATAATGTTTGATTTTTAGAAAACAATTTAATTAAAAACCAAGTTTAAGTTTGTTTTGTTTTCTCAATGTGTACCGGTACATATATTTGACCATGTAACCAGATTATTTGCGACCAGAATGAATCTTTTCACATCAATAATGTTGCATCATACTGTTGTTGACTACTTGCCATCACTGCAAAACAGGCGTACAAAATTGTAAACAAACAGTGTGTAAATAAATTTGGCACAGAAAATAATTTTATATTGGATTATCTATCTGAGTCATCCAGGCATGATGCCGACATACTATCCAAGTGGGTCTGGATATTTTTTCCTTATCCGCTATACACAACAACTTGGTATAACACCCTTTTTCCTGCTCCCAGATAGTCATGTTGCCACAAAATGTACTGTCTGTACACAGTGTGTCTTCTGCCTCTGTTGTAGTCTTGATCTGGAGGTTGTACAGAACATCATCTCTATGGCGAGCAGCAACTTCCAAATCACGTTCATCCAAATATATGGTACAGAAATCCTGAAAAGAAAGGAATATAGATGAAAAACAATCCATATAGTTTTCTGTTATTATACATCACTTCATCAGATAAGTTAGTTTGAAAAAGATATTATGGTTCTGCATGAATACTTTCCCAGTTATGCTTTATTTGAGGGGTCATCCAACAGTTTGTCATGAGATGTGGGTTTTTGCTTGTTGACGGTTGTATGATAACCTGTCTTAAATTTAATTCCCAGGATTATTCTTGTGTGATTTGTCATTTTATTTCAATGGTAAATACATGTTTAAACATTAGATGTTATGTTGCATACAAACAACAGATTTACAAGGTGATGGCAAAGTCAATACTGGTGTAAAACAAAAACTGTCCAAAAAAAATCATGCAACAGAATAGTAAAAGGTGTATGAACAAAATATGTACAGGCATTCTTGAGTGGCACCTCTCACTGTCCTCTACCCCTACCTCTCCGTTGTCTTCTGCCTTCGCCTTGATTGACAATGTTCTTGCAAGAACTCTCATCATTAAGAGAAAATATTTGGCTGGTAGTTGATCTGAATTCTAAAATAAATATAATTTTTTTATCATCTTGTATAAATAAATCTTTAATTCAATCTTATTTGGCAACCAATAAAATGAGGACCAAACAAAATAAACATCTGTCAAAAGTATTGGAAAATGTAAAAAAAAAATCATATACAAATGTATTCCTCGGAATCAACCAAAACCATATTTTTATCCAAAAAAAAATGTGAAGTAATTTCTGGAGAGATTTTAACAAATTTTACAAAAAAACCTTTTGAATTGTCCATATTTTGATTGTTTATTTGCTCATTATGTTTATATGAGTGGTTTTTGTTTATAACATAATTTTTCCATGATTCAGATTTTTAGGATTTATTTTTAGTAGAAATATATAGGAAAATCAAAGTCAATTTTTATTTGTTGTATTAAATTATGTACTACAAATAAAAATCACTCATAACAACATAATGAGTAAATTAAAAAAAATATTGTTTTGGTTGATTATATTTATGTAAGGTTTTCTTTTTTTTTTACATTTCTCATTACTTTTGACAGATGACTGTAGTACAGAAATTACAGTAAATATAAGTGTAATGTCAACAATTTATTTAACTTAGAATCAAAATATTTAGAAAATAGAAAATCAAATAATTTAGATGGCTAACAGAGAAATGAAAGAGCATAAACGGTACGATTTTTGTTAGGACGGTTACACTTTGCATGTTCTCAATACTGATAGTAAATATAATAAAGATAAAATCCTAAAATATATATATATGACCGAGTAGTTATGATTGGCTCATTCGACAGACTCCGTAAATTTGCCGATAATCATGTCAAAATTATAGGCTTCTACATAATAAAGTCATTAGAACTGAGGACAGAAGTCTCTTAATTTGTTCTTTGTTCATGATAAATTAAGATATTTTGTTTACATTGTTTTTTTTTGTTTTTTTTTTTTCTGGTCACAAACATGTATGGATGTTTATTTGACAATAAAATTATTATTATTAATCAGTCGCCATCTTTTGATGCATCATTCTGGAATTTGTCAACAAATATCGTCCTCTCATCCATTCTCTCTCACAAATATCAACACGAAAATGAGTTAAAACATTACATTGTATTTTATTAAATATAAAGCATGTATAGTACATTTTTTGTAGAATGCAGCTCAATAAAAAAAACCGGTCGTATCTTAGACAGTGGGACTTTAAGATAACAAACAAATAAATAAATAGTGCTACATTAAATGACAAATCATATTGCTTGTCTTATTGATACCATTCGTTTAGAATAACATGTGTAAATCTTGTATCAAATTTGAGCGTGAACATTCTTTGCGAAGCTAGTATCCTTACCGAAGGGTTGAAGCCAAGCAAATCTGGACTGCATCAAGATGCCTGCATTTAAGGTCATGGAAGCACTTGTAAAAATGTGTATTAAGAAAAACATAATATACCTATCTCCCGTGAACTAATTTTTTTTTAAATTATTTCGATTCCTTTTAAAACTACTGTTTTATATTTTTCATTATATGCCGGGTTACAAACTGATCGCATTTGTAACAAACGTTAAAGTACTCTGTTTCAACAACATCCTATGAACGAAGACCGCGCCACAATTACATAAAGTTCCCGAAAATTAGACAAAATAACATACAAGACATACACTCAAAAACACAGTATACAAACCTGTGCTCCTAAATTTCCTTATTGACGTTGATTCTGTGCACCTTTTGACGTATTTATAAACAACGTGGGGATTTCAAACATCTTCAAGGTATGTTTTTCGATATTTGTGCTTTATATATACAAGCATTCTCTTTGAAAATTAATAGAATTACTCCGTAATGATTAGTTTTAGTGCCGTTCAATTTATTTCGATTGAAATTGAACAGAAAAGTAATTATTGTCATTTAAACTTATAATTTGTTTGGTATCAAAACGAAAACTTAATTTCTTAAAGCTTTACAGTTAAATGTAATGGCTGATATTTGTACTGGTACTTTGGCGATGGTAAACAACATTTTCGCGAAGTTACACTAATTGAAATAACGATTCCTAGGTGAAAACTGCGAAAATAGAATGTTGACAACTGTATTCCTTTTGAAGTTCTAACAGTAAACACTGTACACCTTACTGGTGTTTCAAATGAACTCTTTTTGACGTAATCATATGTTGTTTGATTGTGTTTCACGTCACTTTCTACACCATATTGGTAATTTCATGAAGGTAAGTTTGATTGACGCAAGAAACCGGAGGAAACCGCTGACCTGCGGCAGGAAACTGACAAACTTTATCAGATATGTCATGAAAATCGAATCTTAATTTTGCAACTGCCCAACCAAGGCTCGAACTCATACTTAGATGTGATAGGCTAGCGGTCACAAATAAAGTACATTTACCACTCAACACCGCGGCCCCTCGGAATCATATGTAATTCTATATGAAATGATAACAGTTTTAACAGTGGCCAGAAGTGATGGATCCGAGGGGAATATTTTGTCATGGCCTCTGCATTTCTTGCGTACGACATTTTTGGCGTTAAAAACCAAAGCACATTTCTGGGGATTCTTAACGTCTAAGTACTTGGGGAACACTTGAACAAATGAACTAAGATAGAAATAACCTCTGCAGTATGGTAGTATTTTAATAAAACAGGAACACAACTCAAACACTATTTTGTCAATTTTGAAGCAAAAACATGGCATTACAACACAAACGTATAATTATAAAAAAAAAACTGAATCGAATCCGGACAATATTCTGGTACAAATTACCAAACGTCTTGACCATTCCCTATTGACATACAACAGTTTTATCCAGAAAATAATGTTCTTAATCGTTACCAAGAAAATAGCCGTCGGAAATTTAAGGAAGATAATCGTAACTCCAAAAATTATTTTTTGTATGACAATCGTAACTGGATTATCGTAACTTGGACGTGATTTTTGTTTATTTTGAATGTTGTATGCGCGTCCGGTCTTATTATGACAAAATTTTTATGAATCACATATTCCGTTACACCACGTACAACACCTCTCGAGCGGTGGCTGTGCGGAGGTGCTTCCGGTTCCATCCGGTGACGGTTTTGAAGCGGAGAATTCTATCAACTTTCTAGGTCAGTCGATATTATTTCATAACTTACATTGTATTAAGTTTTACATTATGAAACATTTTAGACGGAACTCTCAAATCATTTTGGCAACTGATAAACGATTTCTCTTAAGAACATAAGTCCTAGTTTTTCCAAACACTTCGTAGTAAAGTCGGATGACCACGTCAGTTTTGCGTGTCATGTCACACAAGTTTAAGCTTTGAAAATACGTCGGCATTTATTGTGTGAAAAGGGGGTCCTTTTTGAGGGTATTCGCTATTATTCTTTGGTAAAAGTGAATTAAATGACCAGTAGTATCGTAAATCGACGCGATTCAGCCAAAAGCAATGAATGTCATTTGGTGGCGGTTGTGGAGGTCTTATCGGTGGTGGTGCAAATTTCATTTGCAATCCTTTTATCTCGTAATTACTGATAAAATACAATTAATACTTTATGTACAGAAAGCTAATAACAAAATTTAGAATTGGTGAATACAACCTATTAATAGAAAAGGGGAGACATTTAAATATTCCGAGAGAGCAACGTTTATGCTCACATTGTAAGTGTATAAATGACGAGAAACATTTTCTTTTACATTGCTCGATAAATTCTGAATTGAGGTCTTCTTTTTTAAACATTTTGAACAACGAAAATCAAATTTTTAATAACTTATCAGAATCAGAAAAACTTTCATATATTTGAAACCCATCAACACCATCTCAAGTAAATAAACTGGGTTCCTTTTTAAAAAAAAAAGTCATTAGAACTGAGGACAGGGGACTCCTAACATATTTACTTGAAAATGTCGATTTTATGTTCTCTTTGTTAAATGCTAGAACCACTGTCTAAAAGGTAATTGTAAATACTTGAATCATACAGCACTGTAAACAAATCAATGATAGAAGTACATCAGTACTTGTGCTGAATAGATATCAGTATGATGGTTTCATGGTTGGGCGATCATGTAAACAAACAAGAAAAGCATGCTGACTTCTCACCTATATACAGACCTATATTTAAAGATGTAACTTGCCAGTTAGTTAACAAAAGACACTGACCAATAGGTGTAATTAAGAAATAAATCATGGAAACCAGAATGTGTTGGGAGTTTTAACATGGATTGGCGGATATTAGTATTTTCTCCCGAGCCAGAAGCGAAGGATAAAATTTACTAATATCCGCCAATCCATGTTAAAACTCAAAACACATTCTGGCTTCCATGATTTATTTCGATTCTGATATGTCTAAGAGTACAAATACGGTAGTATACTTTGATTGGAAGACGGTAATTATACATACGCTTGCGGAAAATGTCGCACACAATTTATGTAACTCGAATAATACTGCTCCCTCTATCGGCATTATTCGGGTCATAATTTATGCTGCCAATGGAAACGTCAGTCACATTCATCGGCGCATGTGCTAATG
>MJUT01030130.1:5378-23991 GCA_002080005.1 Gigantidas platifrons | reverse complement strand
TAACTATAGAATAAACATGAACAAAACAATAGCATGGTCATTGAATGATTCACTGACTACTAGATAAGACGATATAATCTATTGGATATTTACCATTACCCTTATGCAAAATAATGCTTAACTCATACTTCTAACATATTTAATGTCAATTAGTCATAAAAATATCAGCAAATAAATGGTATACGGGACTACGGAGTTAAAAAGTCTTTTGCAAAGGAGGTGAAAAGGGACTATTTTATTTCCCGCCGTTGGACGCTCATTCATAATGGCGGGATTTACTCTGTATTATGTTCCTTTGAAATAAACATTGATGCAGGAAAATATTTTAAAAAATAATACCCACAGCAATTTATGTATTCTATCTAATATGACAAATAAAAATTTGTTTATCTGTATATTATGTTACTGTAAATTTAACATTGACACAGGGAAAATACCTTCGCAAAAAAAGCATGTTTCTTTTAATGTGACAAATAAATTCATAAAATATCAATTATTTTCATTAAATATAGTCTCCTCAATTTTTTTTTCATAAAGCATGTAATTTTACACCTGAAATGTTCAGTGTCATCTACGGTAACTAAATTTGAACATTGCCATTACATCCGATGCGGCGATACTGCACAATATAGCAAAGTTTCTTTATCTGCAGTTTCAGCTTCTGATGAATAATCATAACCTAGCAAGGCAATGATCAGTGATAACATAGAATATGAAATTACCACACAACCACTACCCAGTAAGGTATATAAGGGAAAGGGTTTTTTTCTCTGCTGATAATGACAGCTATTTGTAACAAAGGGCGGCACTCGGCAGCCATTTAAAAAGAGTGTCCAGAAATGAGACCCGGATGTACACCTTATGTACTCTTAACGGGAAAGAGCTAGACACGGGACATAACTCTTCCGCTAACTCCGAACTGTCGTATTGATTGGAGACCAGAATAAATACGTCATCAATTTGTTATTGAGTATGAAATGGTAATATACTATAGAATGAAGTATAGCTCACTAATTTACCTATTTTCCTCGTAATATTTTGATGTTTCTTCCATGTTATTTCTTTACGCACTAGAATTAAACCAAAACGTGTATTTTGTCTTATTTCTGATCGATATATATGATGCAGCTGTCATATTTGTGCCATTGTGGTATCATTTCTTGTGTATGTCACGTGTGTTCTGACGAACAAGATTTAATATCATGTAATGAATTGAAATGAAAAATTTCCTTCCATTTAATTGTCATAAAAATTGGAATAAAATAAGTAATAAGAAAAGGCAAAATAATATATCATTGTTTTCATAAGAAGATTCAGATGATTTTTTTGTTACAGAATACCATTAAGACATTTTTATTAACAGTGTTCTATTAAAGCGATTTGCATCTTTGGATTATGTTCAGGTGTACTCTCTAAACATATGGTGCTTTTATTTCTATTAAATACTGACTGCCTACAACAAGTTGTAGATTATATCAGAAGTTGCACATGACAATTGAACAGTGGTAAGCTCATTTATAGGTGCTTCTTGTAAATATGAACTAATCGATTTATTTTAAAACAAAATTATCTGGTAACCAAAGTTAGCAGACTCATAATTAAAAAGTTTATAGTTATCTGTGTGGATATTTTGCTGTTTACTTGTCTATGGTTTTAGGTTTTGAATTGCGTACAACAGACAGATAGTGCCACGTACATTGTAATGCAGTTTCAAGTAGTATGTGTTCATTATCAAACTATCCGCACGCACGCACGCACCCACCCAAAAACAAAACACACACACAGATACTAATAATTAGAATTGTTGGATTTTAAAATGCAAATATGTAGATGATTACCGTTTTGGTATCTTCAAATTTGTTTCGTACCATGTCATGTTTTAAACAGTGATGTTCAACAAATCCACCAATAACATCAAAACGAACAATCACCTGTCATCTCAAACAACTGAACTAAAAAGACCATTACAAATTGCGTTTGAAATTCAGAACCTTGCCTCGGACAGTCATAATGATTTGGAGGAGATATAAAGGACCTAACACCGGTAAGAGGACAAGACGGAAAAATATCAGACACCCAAGGGAAAGATTTCTGGTCTCCAACGAGGCTCGCCGAGTTGGAGACCAATGGAAATCTTTCCCGCGGGTGTCTGAGATTTTTCCGTCTTGCCCTCTTACCGGTGTTTGATTCTTTTTCTCACTAATTTAACAAGGGGATATTTTTATTTGACAGCTATGCACTGTTAGCAGACAATGTAAACAAACAGAGTTATTTCCCCTTAATTTGTGTAAGCCTGTGTGTTTTTGATGAAAGGGATGCATGTTTCTATTGTAACCTAATTTTCGGGGGCAGTTGATAAGTTGGTGACTAGATAAATACACAAAACGTAAATATTTAAGCGATTTTATTGATACAATGACATTTTGCGAAACGTAACATTTTTTGCGGGAAACGTAGCGTGAAATTCTTATCTCACCCACGGGTAAAGACAAGGATATCTCACACGGCTAAAAATAGGAAATGTGTCTCATTAGTGAGAAAAACTGGTTAATGGTAAGTAGTATATGGGTACCGGAATTCACGTGACCGGAAGTGACGTCAGTCATGTGACCGGAAGTGGCCCTCACGGGAAGTTACGTCAGTCACGTGTCCGGAACCGGAAGTATGTTCTGTGCATGCGCAACAGTAAGTTGCGCAATATCCGTCGTAGTAGGGCCTTTTGACAGGAAGTGACGTCATCAAATATCACGTGACCCCCTGGGGGTTCCCTTGGAAGGGTGGGGTGCGCGCATGCGCAATCAAAAGCTGCGAAATATCCCCCATAGTAGGGCCTTTTAACCGGAAGTGACGTCATCAAATGTCACGTGACCACTTTGGGGTTCCCTTGGAAGGGTGGGGTGCGCGCATGCGCAACAGGAACTGGCGCAATATCCGCCCTAGTGGGGCTTTTGACCGGACGTTGGTTACCGAAAGTGACGTCAGTCACGTGACCGGAAGTGGCCCTGACCGGAAGTGGCCCTGTCCGGAAGTGTGCACATGTGCAACCAGAAGTTGCGCAACCGTTTCCCGCTTTTTTTCTTACTCTAGTAGTACAAGTACCATGGCTACCGAAGGTCACCCGCAGGGTGTGCGCACTTTTGACAGGATGTGAGGGTTTTCCGCGCTTTTTTCTTAGTACAAGGGGATGTTCTCTACGACGTCCGCGTCCTACATTTAGCATGGTTATCGGAACTAGTTATCTACGTCTTTCCCGCTATTTACATTTCATATAATATAATATATATATATATATAAAATATATGTTGTGCAGTACTCCAAGTAGTTATACTTTACAAAGAGTACATTTGAAAATTTCCATCTGCAAAAGAATGTTTTTTTTTTATATGTTTATGCTTTTAATGTTTAGAAAAACTGATAATTTGCAGATTTTGTCTTTTTTTCGTGTTTTGGGTGGAATTTCAACGCTATGGCTGCTGCTGCTGCTGCTTGTCTGGGGTAGATGGCTAGTGCTGCTGCTGCTGTTGCTGCTGCTGCTGCTCTGGGGTATATGGCTGCTGCTGCTGCTGCTGCTGCTGCAGCAATAGGGTTGAAATTCCACCCATTTTTTTTAAACTACGGGAAAATGATACGGGGAAAACGTCAAACGATGTGATTTGAAAAAGTACGGAAAAAATCCAATTTGTTGATTGATTTTTTTTCAATAGCTGGAGAACCAAATGGTTCTGTAATATCTCTGAAAGTACTTGGTATTTTGAAGTTTGGGTGTATAACCTTCAACACCCCATTTGGACCCAAAATCTGGGTGACTTAAGGGAACAAATGTACTCTTAGTAAAGTAGAAATGCAAATGTACTTGCAATACTACACAACATATATATGATATGAAAATAAAAGGACGGGAGAGGGTTAGATAACTTATTCCGGTAACCATGCTAAATATAGGACACGGACGTCGTAGAGAACACCTCAACCTTTTGTACTACTATAGTAAGAAAATAGCGAGAGAAACCCGCACTTCTGGTCAAAAGTTGCGCACATCCTTCGGGTGACCTTCGGTACGAGAAACGGTTGCGCAACTTCCAGTTGCACATACGCACACGAGCACTCCCGGACAGGGCCTCTTCCGATCAGGGCCTTTTCCGGTCAGGTCCACTTGCGTCACGTGACTAACGTCACTTCCGGTGAAAAGGGGGCGGATATTGCGCAACTTCCGGTTGCGAATGCGCAGAACATACTTCCGGTTCCGGACAGGTGACTGACGTCACTTCCGGTCACGTGACTGACGTCACTTCCGGTCACGTGACTGACGTCACTTCCGGTCACGTGATTTACGTCACGTGACTTCCATTCCAGACATGGCATCTTCCTGTCACGTGACTGACGTCACTTCCGGTCAAAAGAGGCGGATATTACGCAACTTTTGGTTGCGCATGCGCAGAACATACTTCCGGTTCCGGACACGTGACTGACGTCTCTTCCGGTGAGGGCCATTGACGCGGACGTCGTAGAGAACACCCCATTGTACTACTACGCGAGAAACCCTCACTTCCTGTAGCCAACTTCCGGTTGCACACACCCTTCGGGTGACCTTCGGTCACAGGTATCCATGGTACTTGTACTACAACTACGTGACCTTCGGTCACAGGTATCCATGGTACTTGTATCACTACTAGAGTAAGAAAAAACGATGGAAACGGTTGTGCAACTTCCGTTTGCACATGCGCACACGAACACTTCCGGACAGGGTCACTTCCGGTCACGTGATTGACGTCACTTCCGGTGAAAAGGGGCTGATGTTGCGCAACGTCCGGTTGCGCATGCGCAGAACATACTTCCGGTTCCGGGCCACGTGACTGACGTCACTCCCGGTTTCGTAACTGATGCCGCTTCCGGTCACGTGACTGACGTCACTTCCGGTCACATGACTGACGTCACTTCCGGTCACATGACTTCCGGTTATGCGCAATGGTCCGATCTCCATCGATCCCCCGCAAATACGACTTGAACTGTACCCATATACTACTATGGTAGTCCCATTCTCCCCCTCTATAAATTGGATCTCCGAGACCGCAATACAGATAAATCCAAAAAACATTTAAAAACCTGCACATATTCGCTACCAATATAAAAAGACCACACACGGTCACAAAAATGAATAACAGCATAAACATGGACAGAGTCATTGCATACTTGCAGTTAAGTGACTACTAGCTAAGAAGGTTAAATCTAAATTATAATTGGATAAAGACTAGTTTAATTTTTAATGCAGTATGATTTCTTACTGTTAGTATTTATTAAATGGTGTTTGTTACTTCTTTATATCTAGGAGCTATATATTGATATATGTTGACGTGGAATAGAAATATATTTGAGATCTTTCATATTAAGCTCAGGTTCAGTTAGATTTTTATTTTTCAAAGTTCATTTACATCCAATTTCAGTCTTGTTAGAGATAAATATATGAACAGTTTGTTTTAAAATTTGAATGTGAATGGATCGACCGACAATTCAACGAACTATAATAAACATGAATATGAAAAGAAAGTTTGAACGAACCTCTCACTTTAACTCGCTCATTAAACACAAAAAGGGGAACAATGACATATATGATGGAAATCCAGGGCATGGCTTGTAATAGGCACATCAATATGGCAGGGTTTAACCGATTAATGGGATACAAATATATGGATATTCCTGTTTCAAAATTCAAAGAAAGCTGGAAAACGAAAGGTAGTCTATTTACAGTTATGAGAAAAAAATATTGTAAACAGTTAATATGACTACAACCTCTACTCTTTAAGTTAAGCATTCCTCTGTGCAATAGTCTTGATAACGATTTAACTATGTAAATGTTTGCTCTCATAATGACATTGAATGGAGAAAATTGAAAGACAAATTTATGATCCCAGTTGTGTGTTCTACAATATAAGACTCCCTGGAGCTACCAGACTTGTGGAATAATGTTACAAACAATATCTGTTGAAATTTAAATCTCATGAATGGTACGTGATTAAACATTGAAACATCTGTTTCTCCACAGATTAGTTTTTGCTAATCTAAAAATCAATATTTCATATATTTTATTTGTTTCTTAAGGTGCAATAAATGCAGTATTTTACTAATAACTAGATGTTCCTGTAGTTTTTCATAGTCGATTATTTTCATTAAAATGATATCAAAACTCTTACAGTATTATTCTGGTTTGTTATTGCGATATTATAATCCACGTTTTTGGTGACGACAACATAAACATTATATTTTGCTAGCCATAATGGCTTGACATAAGATATATATTGCGATTACAAGAAATAAAAATTCCCACGTATATAATGACCAAGTATATAAAGTTCGTCGTCCCTGTTATAAAATCATATTATGATAAAAGCTTTCAATTTCAGATTCATTTGATTTAAATCTTACAGATTAAAATGAGTTTGAAATCTTTCACCTGTTCCAACGCGCAATGAAATAATAGATTCATAGTAATGTTGTTGTTTTTTTTTTTTTTAAAGAAACTGTTTTATTTGTATATATTTGTATTACACTTGTACATCAAGACGGTCTACATTGTTTATTTAAGAGAGTAGGGGATATGATGCAAACATACTATCACATCAATGATATAGCTGCAAAATTGTTCATCTGGCGTGTTGTTTGTCTTCACAAATAACACGAAGAACAAAGTTGAAACGTTTGCTTTATGTCGGTTTCAGTTCGTCCTAACCTGTAAATGTACGTGTGCTGAAGGAACCCATCAAACGAACAATAAACCTGTGTAGTTGATATGAAATGCTTCTACACAGCAAGCAATTATTTCTTACTCTCAATTTATATTATCTGATGTTCTCGTGGCAAGTAGAATTTTGATTGGCTAACAAGGTACTTCCAAGACTTCATGGAAGAAGTGCGGTGACAGAAAATCAATAATCTCTCTCGCCTATGTTCTGTCCATTTACATTGTGCACAGCAGACGACGTCTCTCACTTACAATGTATTGCCTGTGCTGTGTATTTCATACGGCACAGAAAAATCAATAATCGCATGTTGTGTATTTGTCCAAAGATACACGTAATTTATGTTTTTCCTATAATAAGGACATACTTATCAATGTTGGAACATTCAGATAAAAATGTTATCAGTCTCGAAATGTTATATATCCCGTTTTAAAAGGGAGTGGTTTTGTTAAAAGGTGAGGCGTCTGTTATATATCCCGTTTTAAAAGGCAGTGGTTTTGTTAAAAGGTGAGGCTGACGCCTCACCTTTTAATAAAACCACTCCCTTTTAAAACGGGATATATAACATCTCGAGACTGATAACGTATATTCTGATCATATCGAGTACAACATTCACGATTGTTAGTCAGTTAGTCATTGTGTGGACCATGTTAAAAGAAATGGGGGTGGGCAATTATTTTTGTTGATATATTAACATTTTGTCTGTAGTAGAGTATAATCAAATCTGTGTAACGATTTATGCATTGTAAAAGTTCAATCATAGATTGATTTTTCTACACTCTCCACTTGTCTTCAATCCTATAATGTAATTTTAAAGATGGTTTCTTCTTATTACTGACCTTTTAACAGTAAATATATACGCTCGAATTGAATGAACACCGACCCTAAGTATTAGAAACAAACACAATGGATGAAAACAGGGGGAAACGTGAAACAAAACTCGAATAAAACAGCCTCAATGAAACATAAGACAAAAGAGAAATAAGATAATAGATTGGACATAAGCTCAAAAAACATGGAGTTGAACAATGACCTTCGAAAGAGATAAAGTCGTCCTCTGCTCTATGCAAAATAGCCAACGTGCATAATGACAACACAACCATCAATGTGAAGCGGACATTATACTGCTACCACAATGCCTAAGATAGCAAAAATGTACATAAACAATGTGGAAAATACTCTGACGAAACATTGTCAATCATAACATTCATACATGAGGACAATGCAAACTCGAAATACAAAAAGTGTGGAAGTGATATTACGTTTCATCGAAAAGTTAAACTTGTAACTCGTCATGAAGCACTAGATGTACGCAATGTCGGTGTAAAGTACTTTCGAGAACATATATGTAATCAGATGAGCGTCGATAATGCTGTGATTATGGACTAATTCATAATGAACGCCATAAAATATAATGACAGACGACGTTATTGTAGTCATCTTTTGCATTTTATATCTCTGTGTAATAGTTGATTTTGTAGTCGTATGTCAAGGACATGGTGATAATTAGTACACTGTTAAAACTAGCGTATTAACAATGATACGTGAAGCTAATATGTAGTGGAGGTAGATATGTAAGACTCAGATCGACGTCCAGTCTCTAATCGACCTCCAATCCTCAAATCGGCGTCCAATTCTTAAATAAATGACCGTTTTTCACTCTCTCAAATCGAAGTCCAATGTCAAATGACGCATGCCCGTTAGGGAATGTTTTGAAGCAATGAGGGAAAGGGGAAAAGACCAGATTCCAGATGACGGGTTCTTGGTGACAAAAATGCCTATGTATTTTATAGCAACTGTAGATAAAATCCTATTGTGTTTAGGAGTACTTCTACTTTAGCGGACCCCAACCATAACCTTAATCCTAAACCTTGATCCTAACCCTAACCACAACCTTAACCCTAACCCTAACATTAATCCTAACCCTAACCCCTACCCCTAACCCTAACCCTAACACTAACCCTAACCCTAACCCTAGCCATAACCCTAACCTTAACCCTAACCCTAACCCTAACCTTAACACTAACCCTAAGCATAACCCTAACCCTAACCTTAACCCTTACCCTAACCTTAACCCTAACCCTAACCCTCAGCATAACCCTTTTGTTGTCATATTCGCATGGTAACAAAATGAAAGATTATGAGTCATGCGCTTTGCTTATTGCAATATCTGACTTCCGTGGTCCGCCAAAGTAGATAATACCCCTAGATTTTTGTAAATATTAAAGAATGGGAAAATGTTTAAAAACACACAAAGCAAAAAACAACAGAATAAAAAAACAAAACTGTCGTTACAATTATTTTTGATGGTAAACTTTGATCGTGTAAACGGGCCTATAGATATGAGAGTTTGGAAAGGACGCCTATTTGAGAATATCCTAAACTTTGGACCGTGATTTAAGATAATGACGTCAGTGGACGTCGATTAGAGACTGAACGTCGATCTGAGTCTATCAGTTATATCACTGCCATAATGACAATATTCATAATATTCAGAACAAAGGAGACGTTACGTGTGATAAAAAATTATAAGGAATTTCGTTTTTTTCTGATTGGCCTAAACAACATTTTCTCAACTCTACCTCAGAGTGAGTACACCTCGCGTGCAGTGAGTACATCTCGTGTGAGGTATATTCGGGCTTGCCCATCGACAAACCAAAGCCAAGATGTCAAGTTGTGTCGACCAACCAAATTGCGTCTTACTAGACTCATTCGGTAATTGTCGTCTGCGTTTCTCTCCCCAATATCCCCGGTAACAACAACAAAATTCAAAATTTCTAAAAATACTGAACATGAAAATGTATTCTTGCATATACCTGGTCTAAAAATGTGTAAACGGTGTCGATGCACTCACAAACTGAATAAATGTCCGCATGACGTTTATGTAAAATTTGTGAGTGCATTGGCACCGCTTATACATTCATGAACTCCTGAAAAGAACCGTTTAATACTTATAATTCTTCAATGATGGATCATTTTAGTACGACTTCAAATACAAACATGTGACAGTGCTCTTGTCTAATCAAAAGGCACGAAAACGATATACATCAATTCTATTAGAATTATATACATGAATCTGTGCAAGCCATTTGATAGGAAAATCGTAGGTTTCACGCATTACACATGCTGTTATCTTGTTTAATCCTGGTGATAAAGCCCACCTGTCGATCGATATATTATCTGACACTACAAAAAAGTGTTGTTAATGATGAGGCTGACCAGTGTGTTCTGCGCTGAACGATGAGTAGAACATTCTTTTGAAACAAAAATATCTAAAAGAAATCTTTGTGATGGGAGTGAGGAGAGCAAACTTCATTGATATGTATTGAAACTTTAAAGATAATATGTTATTATATCTCAGTATACGTTTTCCTATTAAAACGACATGATCATAAATATTCTATTTACTGGTAAATTGTACAATGAACTATTCACCTGTGAATAGTTCAAAAAGACTTTCCTCTCCTATTCAACATAGACGCGATATATTTTCGCGGAATTATTAATCCTCTTTGTTCATTGGAGGAAACTCGGTAATGGTCATTCATAATTATCAGGGTTTTTCCTATGCTGAACTAAAATCCCGAAATCCACAGACAACAACAAACATGGCGAGCAGCTTCTGTGTCTATCCATGGTATTGTAATCTCTAATGCTGCTATAAGAACGCACTAATAGGACTGGATATTTGGGTGCTAGCCAGTTTATTGTTCCCCTCGACATCAGCTATTGACCTTTGCTTCGCCTCGGCTAATAGTTGGGAGTCTCAGGGAACACTCAACTTGATATTACCCTCATACCAGTCAATAAATGTATATTATGCATTACAATTAAGCCGACTCAAAATGTAAAAAATCGGACTTCCAATGGATTTGTTTTTGTACCCATTGCAATGCAAAAACTGTTTCTGACTGTTCGAGGGTTAATATCGGCTACCACTTATTACAATTTCCCCTACTGGTTCAACGGCTGATAGCCCAAGTAATTAAGAACACTATCACCATGGGGCTGAGATCTAGTTATTTAACATCTTCATAGAATAATTATAGCCACACCTAGTATTACGTAATCATTCGGTTAGTGGTTTGATATCTAATTGTATTAAGGAAGCCACACTTGCCAGTACAAGTTATATATTTCGTCATAATGAACTCACTGGTATTGGTCAAAGGTTTACTGGTTGTGTCATTTAGCCCTTTGGTAGTTATGGGCTTATTAATGTGCCAGGCGTATTCGGTGTAAATGATAACCGTTATTTATAACTTCGCATCACCACTCATTGGTTAGTAGTTATGATTGGTGGATAGTGTAATTAACAATGATGTACTTGTTTTAAAAAAAATGGTTCCTACGGTAATCTGTAGGGAATACTAAAGAACAAAGTGAGTTTCGTGGATATTAAGGGTTAGCGCTACCAATATTCTTAATCCTTTCCAGATCAATACGACGTTGTCTGAGTAGGAGAACATCATCTACCAATTATTTAATACTGATGGGCATTTCAGCCGGAACTATTGACATTGTTCACGGAGAAAGGATGAGACGATTTTTGATTACTTTAAGACGGACTAGGGGTAAACTGTCTCTGAACTTCATTTCCTTGTTATTTTGGCATATTATAGAACAACTATGTAGAACATTCTTACATCTCAAAGACTCTAGGAATTCATATTTTGCGAATGAATGACACACTTTTCGTTGTTACAAGGATGTTAACAACATTGTTTAAAGTAAATAAAATGTTGCGTCTATGTGACAGAAGATGACAATATACAGTAAAAATGAAACAACATAACAAAGCTAACGGTTCAGTTTCTTGACGTTCTGTTCAGGTTGTACGCCTTTATAATTGTTATCGTTATTCATAATATTGCAATAAGTCCGATTTTTTTCAAACAAGAAAAATGTTGTCCAAACAATTTTCGTTTGTTTGTATCCCATCCCTCCAAATAAAGTCGATATTGCTGACATGTCTATGATAAAAATGTAGATATCAAATTTAGTGCGTACAACGCGTTTCTGGTGACATATGTCTATATACTCTCTCTCTCTCTCTCTCTCTCTCTCTCTCTCTCCTCCCCACACTTAAAACACAGGTGGTTGGTTTCTCAGGTCTGTCTCCACACTTAAAACATAGGTGGGTGGTTTCTCAGATCTATCAACGTACTTAAGACATAGGTGGATGGTGTCTCAGGTTTATCTCCACACTTAGAATATAGATGGATGGTTTCTCAGGTCTATCACCTCACACAAGACATAGATGGGTGGTTTCTCATGTCTATCTCTGCACTTAAAACAACGGTGGATGGTTTTTCATGTCTATCTCCGCACTTAAAACATAGGTGGATGGTTTGTTTCCCATGTCTATCTTGATATTAAAGCATAGGTGGATGGTGTCTTATGTTTATCTCCACACTTAAAGCATAGGTGGGTGGTTTATCGGGTAATCTGAACCGGTCTCTTTTTTTCCCTTTCTCCCAAAGACCTTTAAATGATTTGGAATCTTTTTCCTTTGACCGTACTTGATGAAGGTTGAACGAGTCGTTCGTATAATATATATAAACCAGTTGTATATATGCATTGTATTTCTTTCATTTTATTTGTAGCATACACTGATTTTATAGAAACATGTTAATCTGACTGCCATTCGATCAAGACGATCAAGTATTGAGGCCCCTTGTATATTATTGAAGAAACTATTAAAACTTTGACATAGGATATAATTGGACTGCCTTTAGAGGCAGAATGATAAAAAAAAAGCATATTTATCAGATAATATTCTTTGTGAAGGAAAATTGATTGTGTATTAATGTGCGCATCTTTTATTAAAGGTCATATTTAATCTAGTTTAATCAAGTATTGTAGCAAATTCAAAGTAATTTCAACGTTAATTTTGTACAAATAAAATGATTGAATATAATATATGTATTGTATTTTATTTTCTAACAATATTAGCAGAAATTGATATATACCAGTTGTATTAACTAATCAGCGTATATTGATTATGTATAGTAAGTTTCTTGTTTCAGTAGATCTACACAACAATTAAAGGCTTCGTCATATCAGATATCACGTGTGTCAACTGAATCTTAGCTGATATAACTTTAAAAATCATAAAGAACATCAAATATGATATATATGAACGAATTATACTGGTAACAATATTGGTATTTAAACTCCTTCGAGAATGTGTTCCGAGAGCTTGTTGAGCGTTAACCACACATTCTAATGTAATATAATATAGCCCATCAATGATAATGGTCAACAACCAACAAAGTATCTTTTCTCTTAGATTTAGGTCCGAGAACAAAGAGCTGTTTTTGTGCTGACCATTTTTATGTTTTATCTTTTCTGCGAACGATTTGTTTACTGCTGTGTAATCGAATGTCAATCGATGTCTTTTGTGTTTCGAGGATTTGCAAATGATTGGTTCATAATGTTGGGATTGATTATATTGTTACCTATTGCCCAACCTGGTTTAGCAGAGGTCTTGTGAGAGAATCTAAATGTTACATAGAATGTTATGAACTTGGGTGCATCTTGATTAATGACAATTCAACCCAGGCCAGGCTAGAAGGGGGCTATGTGGGCCAGTTAATTGGTCTAGGCCTCCAAATTTAAGGGGCCCCGAATTCCTGTGGATATATTTTTGAAGGCTTTTAATAATAGAATTATTATATGATAGAATAAAATTTTGTAAAATCTCCTCAAATTCAGTTTACTTCTGAATTAATTTAAATCTCTAAACAGAGGATTCAGCATCACATTAGGATTAGTTAGGGACCGACCATTTAACTTGCAGGGGAAAAGGGGGGGATTTATTGGGGTTTTTTTCGTTCAGAATTTTTTTTTCGGAGAACTCGAGAGTTAGAAAAAATTTTTATGTCGCGCAAAGCCCGAAATTTTTTCCAGAATTTAACATTATGCTATATGACAAAAACTCTGAATCAGATTATTTTTTTTTTCCTCCACCAAAATCAGAATATTTTTTTCAGCAACATTGGGAATCAGAATATTTTTTTTTGAAAAAAAAACATAAACCCTCCCCCCCCCACCCATGGAAGTTAAATGGTCCGTCCCTTATAATGATTACCCCTTTGGTATCTTCAAACTTTTCTGAAAAAAAAAAAATCAGAACAGTGAATCGTCAACTGTACTGTGCATATATATATCTTCATTATCGCATTGGAGATTGTAACCTATCAACTCCTATTGTAAAATAATAAAATAATACCACGAGTACAAAGGAAAAAGAAATAAAGGATCTAACACCGGTAAGAGGGCAAGACGGAAAAATCTCAGACACCCAAGGGAAAGATTTCTGGTCTCCAACGAGGTTCCGCCGAGTTGGAGACCAATATAAATCTTTCTCGCTGGTGTCTGAGATTTTTCCGTCTTGCCCTCTTACCGGTGTTTGATTCTTTTTCTCACTAATTTAACAAAATAATTCTATATTTTTTATTTACATTGTCTAATAATAATAGAGTGCTCTCCCTTGTTAGTAACTAACGTAAAGACAGAAGTTACCTCCCTTTGACCAGATTCAATATACATTTTTTACAGGTAGTTATCGCTGTTGTAGTAGCATTTATAATATGTTTATTAAATACATTGTATTTTTATTCTGAAATACATTTAAAATACTGCCAGGACACGGATGTATATCGATATAAATCGGCTATTTACTTCCAATCTCTACCCAGAGTTATCGGTCCTTACACTCACTCCAATCTCTGTCAACGGCTCATGCCAAGAATCTTGGCAAAATCCGTTTATTAAAGGGTAACTTGATATAAACCGGTTATAATGACCCCATATATTGTAAAATATGTAAAGAATACCATATAACTAATATTTGAGAAGCTTCTTTGTTTATTTTCAAACGAAGATAAGGGATTATTTTTTATACGGTGATCAGTCATACAGCGCTGTTCTGGTTCCTTGTTGTAATAGCTTCTATAGTTACTGAACATTACACTGGTAATATTTTATAAGAAGGAAACCAGTTTAATTCAAAGGTAGACTACTTTTTAGCCGTTGACCGAGATTGGAGAGAGTGTAAGGACCGACAACTCTGGGTAGAGATTGATTTACTTCATCAACATGGAAAACAATTTTGCGGGAAAACGCTCGATGGAATGTAAACAAAACAAAGCCTTTGTAAGCGTGTGTGTTTTTGATGTGTACCGCATAATCTGATGCGAAAGGGATGCATGTTTCTATTGTAACCTAATTTTCGGGGGCAATTGATGGGTGGCTGACATTTAAATACACAAAACGTAAATATTTAAACGATTTTATTGATACAATGACATTTTGCGAAACGTAACATTTTTACGCGAAAAGTAGCGTGAAATTCTTATCTCACCAACGGTTTGAGACTAATAGGTTCTTTCATACGTTGATATGGAAGACAGGTGGATCTTTCACGAGTGATAGAAATTTTATGTCTTTTCTTTTCACGAGTGGAGCGCAGCGGAACGAGTGGAAAGACATAGCAAAATTATATCACGAGTGGAATATCCGGCGATATTCCAAATCAACACATAAAAGTACCTATTTCTTCCGTAAACAACATTTGTTTTCATATACGCACACCTATGTATGGCTTTTATTGATTGATACCTCATTTACATATCAGGTATTATTGTGCACTACGTCATAGTTCGTGACTGAAAAATGTAGGTCATAGAGTATGGTAGGGGCCTCATGTACGTCCGTGTCGCAAGTTCGTTCGCCATCTTTGTTTCCGTTTAATATTTTATTGCGATAATTTTTTTTTATTAACACTGAACTGTGCCACATTTTCAGCAAAAACAATTTGTTTGGTCTATCAAACTAGTGTGTCACGTGACAATTACATCCGGGAACGTACTTAGTGCTCAAAATGGAGGATCACTAAAGGTAAATTTGTTGTTTGTTTCATTTGTTTACATTTTGTTAAAATGTTCTGTTATTGTTATAATTTTAAATACTTGTTTAAACTCTATGTCAGCATAAATTTACCGGTGAATTGTATGCACGGTATTATAATAAGACGGGATATTCCTTAGGGGGACGCACTTTGGTACTTCGTGGATATATTATGTTGCTTTACGATAAAAATAGCTTTAATTAACCCTTTGAATGCGACATTTCGTGTACAACCGTAACGTCGTATGCGGTAATAATTCTATTCTTACTAGAATTTATCAATCACTCGTAATCCGATTGGATATCGTAACTTATTCTACGTCATTCAAAAGGAATTTATAAATCGATATTTCCGTTTACCAGACTACTTTTCCCCCGGTCATTCCACGCGTATAAATCTACGAACAATGAAACTAACAAGGATCTGCCATCTTGAAAATGTGAAATTCTACATGTCATATTTACAACAATACACAAAAATATTTAAAAAGCTTACCTTGAACACTTATTTAAGTTAAATTGTATCAAACTTGAAGCGTACACGAAGCCAACTAACGTCTAATCTTTACGTTTCAAACTGGAAGTCTTCATATGACGCCAATGACGTCATGTTGGTTATGTTCCAAAGTCGTCAATAACATTTCGCGGATTTTTTTTCAGTTTACAATCATGTGTATTGTATGTCCATTGTTTGAGACTGTCCTTGGGTATTTCTTTAATTAAGAATTGAATGCATTTTTTTTAAGTTTCATTCAGGTATGAAAGCATTGACCGAAGTACATTTTCAATGAAGCGCGGTAGCGCTTCATGTTGAAAATGTAGTTCGATCAACGCTTTCATACCCAATGAAACTTCAAAAGAATTCATTCAATTCTTATAATTATATTTAAATCACACCAAAATTTAATATAGTTGAATTTTTCGTTGTGAATTTTATTTTTGTTAGATTATTTGCTGTTGGAAATTACTACGCCATTGATTGTTTACATCTGACGTCGTCATGGAGGCACGTGCAAGTTCAGGTTTGAGTTTCATTCTGATTTGAAACATCTCTTTTATAATCATGTGACCACTTCATAACCAATCATATTGTAACATTTCAATGAAAAACGAAAGTAATGTAATTATTAACTTTAGCGTAGAAAAGAAACACGATGTCCAAGAATAGGAATTATAAGGATTAAACACTGTGTTTTTAGGAAATTAAAATACTATGGCAGCTCACTTACAAACTTTACATAAAGTCCTTCGGACTTTATTCAGTTTGTGAGTGAGTTGCCGGAGTTTATGCATAGATAATTTCCTAAAAAAAACACTGTTTAATCCTATATTATTCCTGATGTTATGGCCCTTTCGTCAGTGTGACGTCATTTTAACAGCAATGTGACGTTACTTACCGTTTATTTTTAATTTCAAAGTGGTTCTATATGTGCAATATCTCAATATATGTATCTGACTTTAAATTGTGTAATACAATTATAATGTATTTGAGTAACATATATGATATTCTTAAAGAAAATAAAAATAAAAGTAAATTTCTTTCCCCATCTACCATGGCGACGTTCTAAATTTAGTTCTTGTTAGAAACGTTCTGGTTGGATGTCACAACGATGTAAAGACGAGTGCACGTGAACTCGTCTTTACTCGGTCGTCTCAACCCGAAAACGGCAATTTACGGAAGAAAAATAGAATCTAACACCGGCAAGGGTGCAAGACGGCGAAATCTCAGACACCCGAGAGTAAGATTCCAGTCGTCTCTGACGAGGGTTTCCCGAGTCAGAGACGACTTGAATCTTACCCCAGGGTGTCTGAGATTTCCCCGTCTTGCACTTTTGATGGTGTTTGATTCTATTTCTCACCCCATGATCCCGATTCACAAAAAAGCTGATCGTGTGTTTTGTTTTGTTTACCTTGCGCATCGTGACGTAATAAATGGCCGATTTACTGCTCTCTGATTGATTATTGATTAATAATACGCCGTTAAATAGAACAATTGTATTGTAAACAAAATCAACAGTTTAACAATAGAAATGTCTCATCAATTACAGTTTTTCAAACGAATAAATCAGTTTTAACAATTAAAATATTGAACAACGCGTAAAACAATGTACAATGTACTCTGACTCTGGTCTTGTCCCTTCTCCGTCATTGTTTCAAAGCCAAGTCATAACGGGTTTGACGTCATTTGAAGTATACGTCAGTGACGTCATTGGACGTCGATTTGAGAAAGTGAAAAACGGCCATATATTTGAGAATTGGACGCCGATTTGAGGATTGCAGTATTTGGGTTTATTTGCGACAATTTGTAGGATTTAAAGGTAATAAAATTGAACCATTCATTTATTTATATTGAATTTCAACACAAGTACTGATTATTTTGTCCAAATCAGTCAATTAATCACATGAAGGCTCACGAAGTGGACACAGTTTTGACTAATTTTGCGGGAAAAAGATCGTGTAGGTTGTCTCACCCAGGGGGATGGGTAAGACAGAAAAACTCAGAAAGGGAACATTGTGGACTACTTTGTCCATGGGGTGAGAAATATAGAATCTAACACCGGCAAAAGTGCAAGACAGGGAAATCTCCGACACCCGAGGGTAAGATTACAATCGTTCGCTGACGAGGCTCGCCGAATCAGCGAACGATTGAAATCTTACCCGAGGNCTGTCTTGCACTTTTTGCCGGTGTTTGATTTTATTTCTCACTTTTATCAGCTGCTACCTAATTTGTTTTGTTTACATTCCCGATCGAGCGTTTTCCCGCAAATTTTGTTTCCATTGCTGAAGTAAATATTTACTTTATTCATATGCATCCCTGTTTTTGAATATTTGAATATTTGAATTTGGTCAAAGGGAGGTAACGTTAGTTACTAACAAGGGAGAGCACTCTATTATTTACTCAAAGTAAACAAACATTGTGCATACACCGTGAAACATGAAAGGTGCACGATAGTTAAATTATTAGC
>MJUT01030119.1:124789-137771 GCA_002080005.1 Gigantidas platifrons | reverse complement strand
AATTAATTTTAATTCTGATATTTTTGGCAATAAAGATCTAGCATTCAGATGTAGAAAATGTAAACCTTTTTCATTAAATATTTTAAAGCAGTCCTCTTTAACAACTGATGGAAATTGAACAAATTTTGTAGGATCATTTTGTTCGGGACATTCGAAAGATGAGTTTAATGATTCGCAATGATTAAATGGAAGTGATAATAGAGAGCATGAATCGCATAAATATTGAAAATTAGATGTTCCGGAAAGCCATGCTTCATATTTATCAAGTGAAATTTTCGCACATTTTATATGTGATTTGCATTTACATATTTCACAGTGCATGCTTTTACTAGTTTTAATTATTCCTTTTTTGCATATGCTGCATGGACATTTAGGAGTGCGTCTAGCTGTAGATGGTCCTGGATGAGGATGCACGTCCCCGCATATTAATATAAAAATCAAAAGTGTGGACTTCGGAGTTATTTTAAAATTAGATAGATTAGTACGTTTACAAAAGGAATAGAACGACAAAGATGGTTTTTGAAGGTGACTTTGGGTAGATTTATAAATAGATATCGAAAGTTGACTAATTTCACTTTTATTATAAAAAATTATCCCTGTGAAGTCAAAATAATGTTTTCTTAACCTTCAATCTTCATCAGGAATTGCCAAATTGAAATAATTGTTGATACAGCTGGCAAAAAACACGTAAATTATTAGGGACAAAAATATGCCAGCTGTTGCCATGTTAAGATTTTTGACGTCAGTACAAGTATACAGATAAAAAATGTAGAAGTAATAACAGGACAAACACAGAGTACACAAGTCTGAAGGTATATTACAGTAAAGTGATGATCTTAATACATAACATAGCAACAGTACAAGTATAAAGATAAACCAATGTAGAAGTTATAACAAGACAAACTCAGAGTACACAAGTCTGAAGGTATATTACAGTAAAGTGGTGATCTACATACACAACATAACAACAGTACAAGTATACAGATAAAAAATGTAGAAGTAATAACAGGACAAGCACAGAGTACACAAGTCTGAAGGTATATTACACTAAAGTGATGATCTGGATACAAAACATAGCAACAGTACAAGTATACAGATAAAACAATATAGCAGTAACAACAGGACAAACACAGAGTACACAAGTCTGAACGTATATTACAGTAAAGTGATGATCTGGATACAAAACATAACAACAGTACAAGTATACAGATAAAACAATATTGAAGTAATAACAGACAAACATAGTATATAAAACCACTCGTATCTCTGTACTTCAATATGTATAAACTATTTTAATAAGACGAAATTAAATTAACAACAATTAATTCACTACTCACTGTAGTTAAAATGACAAAACAGAAGACAAGTTTGATGATACAAAACACTATACAAAAAAACTAATCGACAGGAACCCACAAGAAATTGGAGAGGACCTCAGGTGTTCGTAATGGTTAAACAATACCTGCACCACTAGTCGCAACCAGAATGTTATTTTTGCTACAAACCCGGTGATTGAAAGGTCATGAATGTGATAGTTGATCACTGTGATAGATCATCATTTTACACGAAAAGCATAACAGAAAGTACCAAAAATCCTACGGGAGTACAGGACGGATCCGGATGCAAAGTGCAACAGCAATACTTGCATAAACAAAATATTTTTGTTTTAATGTGGACAACTTGCATGACAATATTAACTGCAAGGTCGAGTAGAATCTGTGGCTACCTGAACTCACAGTTCTGATAAATGCCTCTCTCCGGCAACACGAAATCACAGGACGGAGTAGAAGTTGCCACTACCCAAACTGACGTCGGGTTTATGCAACCCTCCACGCCTCTATGGAAACACGAAATCAGGTTAGAGCTTTGTCTACTGGAACACCTAGGTCAGTTGTCAGCCTTGACTATCCGAACTCCCAGGTCAGTTGCCAGCCTTGACAATCCGAACTCCCAGGTCAGTTGCCAGCCTTAACTATCCGAACTCCCAGGTCGTGTTAATGCATTGTCTACTGGAACTCCTAGGTCAGTTGCCAGCCTTGACTATCCGAGCTCCCATGTCAGTTGCCAGCCTTGACTACCAGAATTCCCAGGTCAGTTGCCAGCCTTGACTATCCGAGATCCCAGGTCGCGTTAAAGTTTGTGTACTGGAACTCCCAGGTTAGTTGCCAGCCTTGACTACCCGAGCTCCCAGGTCGTGTTAAAGCTTTGTGTACTGGAACTCCCAGGTTAGTTGCCAGCCTTGACTATCCGAACTCCCAGGTCGTGTTAATGCTTTGTCTACTGGAACTCCTAGGTCAGTTGCCAGCCTTGACTCTCCGAATTCCCAGGTCAGTTGCCAGCCTTGTCTACCAGAACTCCCATGTCAGTTGCCAGGCTTGACTATCCCAACTCCCAGGTCAGTTGCCAGCCTTGACTATCCGAACTCCTAGGTCAGTTGCCAGCATTGACTAACCGAAATCCCAGGTCAGTTGTCTGCCTTGACTACCCGAACTCCCAGGTCACTTGCCAGCCTTGACTACCCGAACTCCCAGGTCAGTTGCCAGGCTTGACTACCAGAACTCCCAGGTTAGTTGCCAGCCTTGTCTACTGGAACTCCTAGGTCAGTTGCCAGCCTTGACTACCCGAATTCCCAGGTCGTGTTAAAGCTTTGACGATCATAATTCCTAACTCAATTAGAGCATTGACTATCCCAACACTCAGGCTAGGTAAGGGATTTGACTACACGTCTTCCCAGGTCAGGTGACAACTTTGACCACCCGGACTCCTAGGTCGGGTAAAATCTTTGACCATCCGAACTCCCAGGTCACGTAAGAACTTTGACTTCACGAACTCTCAAGTCAGTTAACAGCTTTAACTAACTCAACCCCCACGTCAGGTTAACGCTTTGACTACCCGAAATCCTAGGTCAGGTAATATATATAAGAGGTTTGATTACCCAAACTGCCAGGTCAGGTAAACCTGTTACTACCCGAACTCCTAGGTCAGGTATAACCTTTGACTATCCGAATTCCTGGGTCAGGTAAAACCTTTGTCTAACCGAGCTCCCAGGTCAAATAAGCGCTTTGACTACCCGAACTCCAATGTCAGGTCAATTTTCTAGTTTAATATCAATGTATGAAACTGACCTAGATGCATCAACAGTGTACTTTATTTCAAGGTCAATGGAATAGATAAGATCAAAATAAGTACCAAAGCTAGAATTATTTATTGAAAGGGCATCCATGGTTCTGGAAGGGTAAGCAATTCACGTGACACTAGAGACATTAGTTATGCATGTTTGAAATTGAGAAGAAAGTTACATACTGTGGATTCATTTTTATTTGTGGGATACCAATTTTCGTGGATTTCGTGGGTCACAGCATTCCACAAATTTAAGAATTCAACGAAAAATAATCGCAACAGTCGAGTTTTAATTATTTTGGCATTCTCGAATGTCTTCTTTCGTTGTGATCGGTGCAATACTGTACATTTCCAGGTGTGAGTATATAGGAACTTGTATTAAACAATACATACTTTGAAGAAAATGTTATTAAAAATAATAAAGCTTTTGCATGTAGAATTGTTTGTATTGTAAAATGTGATTTTGAACACGTCTGTTTACTTCCGGTTTTGTTTTGTAGTTCTAGTATAGAGTTGACTTTAAAACGAAGTGCATGGCATGTTGGTAATTAATAATTTGACATAATGTGTTTATATTGTAAGTATTATTGATTATTGGAGACAAACGGATTAATGATACTTTGCCCGTGGGTAATTTTGTGTGTGAGGAGATTATAAATTAAAATTTTACACCTTTGACCAACAACATATTTATCTGTCATACGGACACATGTTTTGACATTATTAAATGTTATCCACTAAAAAGAAATCAGGGAAAACGCCACGTTATTGCAGTACAATTTTACTTAACAAATTTTTCGATAAATTGTCGTCTAAGCATATTTTGTTCTTTATTCTGGATCGGGCAAGCCTGGCGTGGTTGGAGCTTTAACCTTTATACTTTTATATATTTCAAACTTAAAGCTTTAACCTTTACATTACCGGACTTTAAACCACTGTTGAAGCGACATTTATTTGGTTATTAAGGAAATATGCTTCCCTAAGTATGTATAGCAAAAACGGGAGTTGAGTAAATTTTACTATTGTATTATCGCTTGGGACAATTGGGTGCCAGCTTGGGTTGCAAACATAGTAAGCATGCTTTCACACTTTTGATCATTTTCTAATGACTAAAATGTGTCCTAATTGATTTCAGTCATTTGTACATCAAAGGGATAAAAATACCCTATCCAATTCAGACAAGACAATTTTAAACAATAAAACAAACGAACAAATAATTAGTAAATTGCGTCCACGCTTATAATCAAAGTTTGAAATTAACACTTTAATGAAGAATTATGATGCTGGGATTTTGACGATTTACGCACATATTTTGAACGAATTTTAAACTTTTTTTGTTATTATTTGTGGAACAGCGATCCACGAATTTACATATGGTAACTTTATTTTTATGTTTTGAAAGAGCGATCCACGAATTTACGTATCCCACGAACTGTATTTTTTCTTCTAACCACGAAAATTGATACCCTCGAATTAAAATGAATCCACAGTACATGATTTGGTAACACTTTGTAATAAGGGACCGACCATTTAACTTGCAGGAGGTATGCGTTGGGGGGGGGTGAAGGTTTTTTTTCTCGTTCATAAATTTGTTTTCGGACTACACGAGAATTAGAATATTTATTGCTTTACCGCGTAAGCGCGATTTTTTTTCCAGAATTTAACATTAGGTTATATGACAAAAATTCTGAATCAGATTATATGTTTCCTCCACCAAAATCAGAATATTTTTTCAGCAACTTTGGGAATCAGAATTTAATTTAGGAAAAAAACATAACCTCGCCCCTTCAAGTTAAATGGTCGTTCCCTAAGCACAATCCTGTCCTTTCATCATCCATGACTAATCTCTGGAACTACTTCACCTTCAGTAGCACTTGGGCATCCTTTACATCCCCCCCCCCCCTTGATATCGACCCGAGGGAAATCTGAAAAAGGCCATGTATTAATTTATTTATCACATAATTTGGCAGGGCAGATACCATGTCATTGCCCTCGTAAAATGTTATTGTCCTGAGGGCAAATAACACGCCGCAAATTATGCTTTTATTGCACATGCAAATACTGCGCTATTTAAATAAAATATGTGATAATATATAATAAAAGGGTTATGGCATGAATATTAGTGAATATTGTCCCTCGTAATATATCATATTGCACTCACATGTTCGTGCAAAATGATATACTGTTCGGGACAATATTCACCAATATTCATGCAATAACCCTATAATATCGCGGTGGTCAGTTTTATTGGTGGAGAAAATCGTAGTACCCTGAGAAAAGCTCCGACCTGTCGCAAGTCACTGACAAACTTTATCACATAATATTGTATCGAAAACACCTCGCCATGAACGGGGTTCGAATGCACAACTTTATTGGTGTTAGAAAATGATTGTATAGGTATCATACGATCACGACCACGATGGCCCCAAAGGTTCTATCTACGCCTCTGACACACTCGTTCACGAAAATACAACTAGTATTCATGGTAAATGTTATGTTCCTTTATCAAACTTCGTAGTGAATCTTTATTACCTCCCTTTCATTGTAAAAAAAGTTACCTTTGGGTATGCAGATTTCAAATAGAGATTATCAAACATTTTATTTTAGTTCAATGTATGATATGCAAACATTTTATTTTCTTTTTCCTTTCTTTAATCTCTATTTTGGCTTTGTATATTGGCAAAGATTATGTTACATCTATTTTTATGTATTCCTTACCATTTATAGTTTTGCATCTGTGTGCTTATTGTTATTGACAGATGCTTGAGACAAGAGACAATTTGCCTCCCCCCCCCCCCCCTTTCGTTTGTGTATAAGGTTAATTCCATTTTCAGTAAAATACTACCCTACAAATTGTCCCGTACAACTGTCAAGGCTTAAATTCTAAAGAAAAACGGAGAGATGTATTCAATGAACTGTGTTAGGGTTAATCCTATGGTGTTTAACGCCACTTTCAACAATATTTCAGTTATATCGCGGTGGTCATCTTTATTGGTGTTCCATTATCTGAAATAAAAGAGGTGTACTATATTGCTTACAAGATACACATTTCAGAGCTGGCCGTCGTGGTCATGTTGGTATGGTAATTGGATTTATAACTATCTATGTAATCAGTGTCTATCACCACTAAAATGTTGATAAGAGGCCACATTTATACTTTTGTCACTAACGTTTCAGTCACTTTACAGATACAAGGCCACATTTTTATTTCTGTCACTAATGCTTCAGTCACTTTACAGATACACGGCCATTTTTTTTATTTCTGTCCCTAATGCTTCAGTCACTTTACAGATACAAGGCCACATTTGTATTTTTGTCACTAACGTTTCAGTCACTTTACAGATACAAGGCCACATTTGTATTTTTGTCACTAATGCTTCAGTCACTTTACAGATACATGGCCACATTTTCTATTCTTGACTGCCCCTTCGTCGTGTGTACCAAATATTGACAGTTTCTTCTCTGGATTGTCTATTCTTGACTGCCCCTTCGTCGTGTGTACCCAATGTTGACAGTTTCTCTGGATTGTCTATTCTTGACTACCCCTTCGTCGTGTGTACCCAATGTTGACAGTTTCTCTGGATTGCCTATTCGTGACTGCCCCTTCGGTGTTGACGTTAATTTCCCAATCACAAACCATGGGATTTGAATAGGTAGGTAGGTAGGTAGGTAGGTAAACTTCTGTATTTTCTTTCTTTTGAAAGTGTTAAAATTTGAGATAAGATGCCTCTTCGATATGGAATTTGGAATTATTATACCCCCGCTCCACCGGAGGGGGCATACTGTTTTACCTCTGTCCGTCAGTTCATCTTGTTAATTATGTAAAAAAAAATAACATGTATATTTGTTTTAGAAGAAATAATAATTCTAGTAGGCACCTTGTTGAGCTAGGTCGCATTTGGGCAAGCGAACATTTTTTAATTATGGGTTGAAGTAAGGATTTAAGCATATATACATATTACTTAATTAGAGGAATAGTTATGATTATCTCTAATTATCAAATCAGAAAGATTTTAAGCCAATTCATGTAAGAAAAATGATTCTTTAGGGAAGAAAAGTATGTTTCCATTGTATGCATAGAAGCTGCAAATGTCAGATTTATATATCTCACCCCTTGGATAATGTAGCCTGTTAATTTATGTAAAACTACTTTTCTATCTTAACAAGGCTACACAAACACAGGTAAGAGATAAATCGTATCTGATCCGACAGATACGATTTGCATCTTCCAATCGGGTGTCACAGATTGTACGATCTGACACGTCTCGCAGTGTTAGTCGCTATATATTTTGTATATATTCTTTTCTCCATGCAGAAAGTGCAGCACCCTTATTTAACTATTCCATTATTGTATCCCCTATACAATTATTTACCGACTTCTTTAATAGGAGACGACATCACTTCCGTTTTCCTTTTAAATTACATGGTCTTATTCCAGGTTGATTTTTATTGTTTTGTTATTTTTATGGAGGGGGTCATTTTCATTTTCATTTTTTTTTTTGGCTGTCATTGACAGTTGTTATTTTGTCCATTGCCTATATAAACCAGGCGAGTGACACAAGCTATTGAGAACCTCTTGTTTTGATAGCATTGTAATGGAAAACATTTAGATTTTCGCTCTGCTATATGCTCACCATGAAAACAATAAATAAAAGCGATTACAGTTCTCAATGTAAAATGGAAAATTTCTCCTGATTGATGAAATAAAGTAAATTCTTGACAATCATTATTCGCATCACTAGTTTCTTGTTGATTTTCGATATTCTACAGATACAACGCCATGTAAAGCTATTAAGCACATTGTTAGAAAAGAGACTTCCTACTGGTGTTCACACTGCTGTAACTTGTAATATAAACATTATGTCTTTAGTTGAAATTGGACTGATAATGACATTATATAGACAGCCATGTTATCTCAGTTTAACACATAAAACTTGTATGATTTAATGGAACCACATACATAGACACAATTATTACAATATAAGAAGTACGTATGTTATGACAATGTTTATAGTCATGATCGGCGAGAATCTATTACAAACAGTGGCGTCTATAGCAACGACCCGAGTTGACCTTTGAACACGATTTCTGGTTGGTTTTCGGTGACAATCTATTACAAACTAAAAGTACGAATGGCCTTTTTCACATCCATAATAGATTAGACACATTGAGTAAAACCGAGCCTTTATCTGAATGATTTGTATTTCCTTTTCTGATAACATTTTACGTCCTGAAATCACATTTGCTTTAAATAGTGATTTAAGAAATAAAATTTATTTGAAATCTGTTGAATAAATCAATGATGCAAACGTAGATATCTAATTTAATGAGCATGACGTAACCTTCATCATGTACACTCAGATTAAAACAAAAGTACAAAAAGTCAGAAAAAATTATTTTGATATTTGGTGTTTAATGCCACTTTCAACACTATTTCAGCTATATCATGGCGACCAGTTTTAGTGGTAGAGGAAGCCGGGAGTACCCGGAGAGAACCACCGACCATGGGTAAGCAACTGGTAAGCTTTATCACTTGCGGCTGCGAGTCGAGTGCACCCTTTTTGTAATATACAAAGCCGAAAGCGAACCCCTGCCGTATTGGTGATAGGCTTGTATGAGTTGTTAGATCCAACGACCTAAGTCATTGAGCCACCCGGGCCCCCCAAAACGTAATAAATTAAACGTTTTGGAAGCAGAAATTCTAAAGGTAATAAACATGACAGCCAAAATCGTTGATAGTTTACTAGCGGAATAAATTACAAATAAAATAACGTTAAGAAAAACGTATACAGTTTAACCTGTATTAAGAGGTCACTTTCAGTACAAAGACAAAATGGCCTTTTACGACAGGTGACCTCTTAAGAGGTTGAATTTATATGAAATTTACTTTGACAGGACAAGAAAAAAGCGACTTTTTAATACAAATGACTGCTTAATAGAGGTGTCCTCATGGGCAGGTTAGACTGTATATCTAATTTAGTGCACACGACACGCTTCTGAACATCCCACGAGCGCCTACAATCAAAACACCGGTAACCGAAGAACTTATAAGTTTGTACGAGAAAATTAACCAAAGGACCCAAACCAAAATCGGCCAATGTAATGATCTAACAGGGGAAGATAACTCCCACAACGTAACAATTCTAAATACATGTTTTACCTGTTTCCATGGCCTGCAATTTTGGGCTATTCAGCCCCTTGGACCGTTCTTAATACATTGATTTCATCTTCCGGTCGGTAGATATATGGTGAACATTTTATCTCTAGATTTTTCCAAAGATTGTTCAATTGGCTCTTGAAAGTGTTGATTGTCTTTGAGTCTGTTACTGTCTTTGGTATTTTATTCCACTCATCCACAATTCTTCGTTATCCATAGATTAATTGCTAAATGTCCGTAAAAAAATCAAATAATAAGAAAAGATAATGTTTTGTGTTAATATATCACTGCTTACATAATATCACCAGCACAATGAGAATGGTAAAAATTTGTTAGGTTTTCAAATACCGATCCAATACGTATTGTGGTTTAATCTTATTTTTACCTCCAATTGTTGGTAGGAGGGGGGTCATGTCTTTTCTACGTTATTTGTGTTTGTTGGTAGGAGGGGGTCATGTCTTTTCTACGTTATTTGTGTTTGTTGGTAGGAGGGGGTCATGTCTTATCTACGCTATTTGTGTTTGTTGGTAGGAGGGGGTCATGTCTTATCTACGTTATTTGTGTTTGTTGGTAGGAGGGGGTCATGTCTTATCTACGTTATTTGTGTTTGTTTGTAGGAGGGGGTCATGTCTTATCTACGTTATTTGTGTTTGTTGGTAGGAGGGGGGTCATGTCTTACCTACGTTATTTGTGTTTGTTTGTAGGAGGGGGTCATGTCTTATCTACGTTATTTGTGTTTGTTGGTAGGAGGGGGTCATATCTTATCTACGTTATTTGTGTTTGTTGGTAGGAGGGGGGTTATGTCTTATCTACGTTATTTGTGTTTGTTGGTAGGAGGGGGGTTATGTCTTATCTACGTTATTTGTGTTTGTTTGCGTATAGTGGTGTCATATTGTGTTGTGTTGTGTTTCTGTTTTTCTTCGTCTTGTGTACACTATGTTGCCAGTTTCTCTGGATTACCAGTTTTTGATTGTCCCTCTGATATCCTCTAACGTTTATTAGGTCTGAAAGTGTTCGTTATAGGAAAAGGGGCAGTGGATGTCTAAATCATGGTCACTCATATACATATAATTCTAGCATGACGTCCTCCTTTCGCTTTGTAGACAAACGAGCGATATATCGATGGTATAATCTCATTCGTAACTGCGGCGGTGAATGTGTCTGACATTTCCGTCGTAAATGTACATGTTTATCAATTATCGTCGAATTTGGCAGCATAAATGGTGTGCGACATTTTCCGCAAATGTAAATATAGATTACCGTCATCCAATCAAAATATATTACCGTGTTTGTACTCTTGTACATATCAGAATCGTAATAAATCATGGAAGCTACTAATATCCGGCGACCCATGTTAAAACTCAAAACACATTCTGACTTCCATGAATTATTTCTTAAATAGATTGATTGATTGATTGATTGATTATTGATTAACGTCCTGCAACCAGTAGTTCAGCTATATTCAGGACAGGAACAAGTCCAATAATATATAAATGCTACATCGAAATAAGGCAAGGGGTGGGTCAACTACGCTTGACTGCAACAAGTATCCTTAGTTTGGCAGGGATGAACAATTGGATCTGTTGTAGCTGGTACAATGCGCCTACCCTTTCCGAAATCTACAACAGAGATCTTTAGCGTACAGGTACTGTGAAACTCTCCAAAAATATTACACATTATTATCCACTGAGAAGTTTTCCGTATCATAACCGGACAATCCTCATCCAGAGAACACACCCAGCATCTCTATGGGTTTGAGTCCTGATAAGTATCAGAACTATCAAGAACACAGATAAACAGATGTAAACAAAATTCTCCTAAATTAAACAAAATATACACGGAATTTATTAATCTAAAACAATGTTTTACGAGACCGAGCCAAGCCGACATTCTTTTGGTGAAAAAAAAACAACCTTTAATAAGACATGCATTAGGTACATTAGATAGAATGAATTATATTTTACATCTATAGATTAACACGCTGTGATTGTTTGTACTGAACCATTATATATTCTGTGTTTATAAATAAATACGATGGATAAGTGAATGCATTTTATCGGAAGGAACAATATAATAAAATTAAAAAGAAAAAATACCACACTCTCAGAACAGTTCCAAAATCTAATTGACAGATCATAGAAAGAGGCAAAATCGCTACCACTAACACACAAATACATGACAACTAACACACAAATACATGACAACTAACACACAAATACATGACAACTAACACACAAATACATGACAACTAACATACAAATGCATGACAACTAACACACAAATACATGACAACTAACATACAAATACATGACAACTAACACACTAATACATGACAACTAACACACTAATACATGACAACTAACACACAAATGCATGACAACTAACACACTAATACATGACAACTAACACACAAATACATGACAACTAATATACAAATACATGACAACTAACACACTAATACATGACAACTAATATACAAATACATGAAAACTAACACACTAATACATGACCGCTCACTGTCGCGGCTTGGTACTGTCACCACTTCGATAAAAAAATGGATGGGAACTGCTTGCCTTTCAGGAGAACCTGATTTCACTCCCGGTTTTTAGTGGGGTGCGTGTTACTCGATCTTTAGTTTTGTAGATCTTTGTTTGTCCTTTTGTACTTTATTTCTTTTGGCCATTGTGTTGTCTGTTCTTCTTAGATGTACGATTCTGATTACCTCCCTTTGGTACCTTCAAACTCCTCGTTGTGAAATGCACGTACTTTCCACGTGTGAGTAAAATAACAATCATCACATACAACCGTACGCGTAGGAACGTAATAGATCATTAATTTATTGAAGACAAAAATATTCTCTAGTTATCATTATTGTCTGTTATATATGTGCTTTATGTATTATGATTACGTTTTGGTGCCTATAAAACTAGTTTAATTCCGCCACTTTTTATTGAAAATCACCGCACCATGGTTTCACCCACCAAGAAAACTAACTACCATGAAATATCTGAAATATTATTGAAAGTGGCGTTAAACACCATAACCCTGGCGCTAACCCGTTGTTTCTACAATTTTTTGATTTTGTAATTGATCCGACATTGGCATTTTCATTTAAAATTTCTCTTTTGTATTCTAATGTTACAGGATTATACTTGCATGTTAAAACGAACTCAAATGACTGGACTTGACTGTATATATGAGGAACACGTCGGGTGTCTTATAAGAAACAGGAACTACTTACCCTTTACGAGTACCTGTGTTCACATCCGGTTCGTGGTGGGTCCGTGTTACTCATCTCATTAGTTTTCTGTGTTGTTTATCTTCATCCTGTGCCATGTGTACACAATATTGTCCGTTTCTCTGGTTTGTCCATTCTTCATCCCGTGCCTTGTGTATACAATATTGTCCGTTTCTCTGGTTTGTCTATTCTTCATCCCGTGCCTTGTGTACCCAATATTGTCCATTTCTCTGGTTTGTCCATTCTTCATCCTGTGCCTTGTGTACCCAATATTGTCCGTTTTTCTGGTTTGTCCATTCTTCATCCTTTGCCTTGTGTACACAATATTGTCCTTTTCTATGGTTTGTCCATTCTTCATCCTGTGCCTTGTGTACACAATATTGTTCGTTTCTCTGGTTTGTCCATTCTTCATCCTGTGCCTTGTGTACACAATATTGTCCGTTTCTCTGGTTTGTCCATTCTTCATC